>JAJOOR010010531.1:2500-19016 GCA_036250505.1 Solanum acaule | reverse complement strand
AATTTTTTTTTTTTGGAAAACAAAAAAAAAATTAGGCCCGGAGGAAAGGGGTAAATTTTTATTTTTTTATTTTGAAAAAACAAATTTTTTTTTTGTTTTTTTTGAAATTGGGGGTAGGTTGGTAGAAGAGGTGTGTGTGGGGGGGGGGTGCCCGGGGGGTATGGGGGGTGTTCGGGGGAGGGGGTAATTTTTATTTTTTTTAAAAATAGATTTTGTTTTTTGTTTTTGGAAAACAAAAAAATTTAGGGGTGGGGGTGCCCGGGGGGAGGGGGTAATTTTTTTTTTTTGAAAAACAGATTTTTTTAAATGGGTTAGAACCATTTAACCCAAACCATATTTGACCAAATCCATATTTACCCATATTCTATTTGGGTGGATTGTAATCCAAATCGTTTTTGCTCAATCCATATTCAATCCATCCAAATTCAATCCAATCCAACCATTTGCCACCCCTAATTTCACCTATATGATGAGGCTTTCGGCTTAGCCAAATACATTCTAAAAATACTTTATTTGTTTGTTAGCATAACTTGAATGATAATATGACAATCCATTCACATAACTTTGTCATGTAGATTAAATAATCTACTAGTATTTACATAATCAACAGTCTATAAGTGCACCAATTGCATAAATACATGATATTTTCTAATCATTTTCAAGAGATCGAAAATAATTTTTTTCTATGTTAAGCAATCTCAAAATCACTAGGTACTCAATGGTTTTTCATCTACTGCTAGACCGAAACAAGTCTCATTGCATCCATCACTAGAGAATATTTCTCCATTTAATAATGTCAAAATTTATATGCAACTCTTCTATGCCTCGGGGCACAAATCATACTTTATATCTTATGGTTATATTTTCGCACAATGATTCATTTGTACCACCACTGACACTATGAACTATAAGTTTAAAAACATCACTTTTCTAAGTGAAATAAAATATACTTCAATAGTGTATTTTATTTGGTCAATCATTTATCTGTTCACACTATATGATAGATTTGAATTCAAGATCCTTGTCACCATGTATATCATTGAGTGCTACTTCATATCAAAGATACCGCCGAGTCATTTGATATCGATTTGAATACAACATAACTTATCAGATCTTTTCATTTTTCATCACTTTCAGGTATCAGAACCTTTGCTAAGGTTTTATGAGATGTTATGTCATAATACTCTTTTAAAGCACTTGCCTCATTATCATGATCATTTTGATAATTTGGTCCTCTCCTTCCTCATGAAATTTTACGTTTGGAACTGATTAGTCTATCACGCTTCTAGCGTACCATAGACTCTGTTCTCCAAGGACTATTTATTGGAGCATTTGTAACTTAATTAACATATTGGGTTAGCAAATTATTTGCAATCTTTTACAAATGAATTATTTCTTAAACGTCAAGTTCACTTTTTAAAACTAGAATTCATATATTTCACTACACATATAAATTACAATTGCTAAACATATCTCCCCCTAATGTTAGAAAATCTAACATGTTTCTAACATTCACCCTCCTAACCTCATTTGGATATACATCTTTGTGCATGGTGGAGCAAAAAAATCATATGTGTGCACATCAAATTTTTAGATGAAAATTATTTGGCTCCTGACCCTAGAAAAATTGTGATTGGAGAACCTTGTTGGTTTGATGTGTACATGTTAAATAAACTCATCTCATACAAAAATTTATTTGAGAGTTTTGTTCTCATATTCAATGGTGTAGCTATAATTGTAGGCGTACAATTTCTGTTAAACCAACAAGCATTATCAACATAAATTTATAGTTTGGAACTGTACTGTCAATTTAACAATTCGAGCAAACAACCTTACAAAAAAACCAATTTGTAAGTTGATAACAAACGCACATGTGGCCATACCATAGATGCATCTATTAAATCAAAATAGTAAGCGGCCCACATGACAAGTGAACATACTTTATTCACTTTTTGTATAGATTCCAAATGCTTTCAGGGGATACAATTCCAACCTTAATTGGTACAATAATCATTTTATCATGAGAACAAGCAACATAGAGAATTCTTGAAAATATTTTATTTCTTCAGCATATAGCCACTTGAATTCTCGATTTCTTTTGCATCACATTTGAATCGAAAATGACCAACCGGTTATGTCAACTGATATTTATCCTAGTAAACTTCTAGTTTACTTTTGCATGTGATTTCATCAACATGCCCATATTTGTATTCAACAAACAAGAGATAAAAATGAGTTATCTTATACGTAAATATTTGTTACCCACTTCGGTTATACTAATATGAAGATATTAAATCTTTCCATAATTTATAGTCTGAATATAATAATTTTTTTCTTTTCAATTCCTCCTAAACTTAAAACGTTTCTTTTGAGACTTACTACAACTACATTATTATGAATAATTTAATTCCTCTATATAGTAACATATTAGTCTTTTCGAAACTCGCAATTAATTTTGTGTACTACCACAAATTTCACAATATTATTCTTATGGTGGTCGATCTTCTCCTTCAAGGAGAAAATTATTATTATTGTCATATTTAAAATTATTATATGCATGACTTATTTCTTGATAATCAATGACAAATTTGTGTTGTCACTCAACAATATTTAATTTTGTCATGACCACAATATTTAAAGAAAATAATTATTTCTTTGTTTGTCCTTCAATAGTTCATAATAAATCATACCACAATATTTGTGTAGTACTCAAATATATATGACTAAATGACCATTTATGTCAAACTAATTTTTTTCAATCCCTCAAACCTTCCGTAGAGGTGAGATGTGACATTTATTCAACCATACATGAACATGTCCTTATCCATACGAACACAAGTCACATTTTCTTTAAGAAACGGGCCTTAACCATTTGTACATGCTCCATAAATTTTTATTAGAAACTCATTGTCATGCTTGGGCATTATCAAATTTATGTGACCCACTTCAACATCACTTTAAAAGGTCAAATGTACTACCACTTTGTATTCCTTTATTTTGATGAAGGGTTTATAAAACTTTTCAAATTGGATTGCACCAACAACAATGTGCCTAATAATCTTTCATACCATTTTGATGACCAAAAATCACCTTTACATCTGAAGGACCATCTTAAGAACTCATTATGCTCTTCTTTTTAATTACCACAATGATGACCATTAACATTTTACCACATTAATATTCATACATTCAACAACTTTTGTCATTTTTTCAAACATATTATAACCTGCTACCACATTCACATATGAGAATAGAGCAAACCAATTGGACAGATTTCATGACTTTTAGTCAAAAATATATAATTTTACCTTAATCATCATCGTATCATCTATGACGCATTGGGACTTAAACCCAACATCTTATCCATATAAAGAAGCCTTAGCTCATAAATCAATGGAACAAACCCAACATATTATTATCATGACGCACCAAAATTTTAACTTGGTATCTTACCCACTTGATGCGGTGAAACTTGAATCCACCGTCTTACCCTTAATCAATGATGTAACAAGTCAAAATTCACCAAAGCTCACTATCAAATCTTTAAAAGTAATATCAATATTTGATAATCTTTAATATAAACACAATTAGTAATAACAAGCATTAGAAGACAGTTATAACAATCACATATAACGTAATTCAAAATTAAAAACTCGGTCATTTTGTTATCTGATAAAATAACTGCCTTGATAATAAAATGGGTAAATAACATAAATAGAAGGCCAAAAATTTATTCCCACCCTTGCCTAGATGATATATTAAAGCAGTAATATTTAATTGCTAACACATAGTTGCAATATATTCAAGTGTGCATATCTTATCTGAGTGGCCTTTTAATTACTCATACTTACTCACTTTTTCTAATAATTGAATAAAACAAAGATATAAATCAATTGTACTTCAAGATGAATTTTAATCCTTGATTCACGTGGATATATAATTTTATTTTAAAAATTAATTAGGTAGACAACAGTAAATACACAAAAACACAATTAGTTGATGTAATCAACTATTGAAGTCAAACACCTAAAACTAAAAAAGATCGAAAATGAAAAACACAACAAGTATGATTGAAAAGAATAACAAGGCATACCTGGTAAACACATTCTTGAAAGGTCTAATTTTTGCCCACGCTAATTAGATTAAAAATATGACTAGAATATAAGTATTAGTGCATACCTTTAATTCATGAGCTTCGTGCTAATAACATGTTATAAAACTAAGTTAAAGCTGAGAGCCTTTCTTATTCTTCGAAGTATTCAAGTGTACCATAGGAACTCTTATGCCTCTATTTATAGTGTAACAAAGAGGCATACAAAAGGTTAGTTATAAACATGACATTAATCATGAATATAATGAAGGAGGTATAGAGGTGTAAGGTTACAAAAATAATGGTCATAAAAGTGGAGACTATCTTCATAATAAAGGGAAGTAATGGAGATAATTGGTGACAATAACTTCTTGGTATAGTGAACATTCATGCTATAATATTTTATAACAGTGAAAACTTTTTTTGTGGCTATTACTTTCGAAAAGTTTAATACCTCAACTAGTTACTTCCTCGCGTCCATAATAAGTGTCCTTTTGCCCTCTGCACACTCCTTACGAGAAATACTAACTCCAAAAAAGCATAGGTATTTTGATTAACTTACCCTTAATTAAATTGTACTTAATAAAATTTCTTGTTTAATAAAAACATACGCAGTGTGAAAATAATGGTCATTAAAAAATATAATTATAATTAACAAAAGAAATGTACATTTAAAATATATATTTTTGGAGGGCCAAAGACTTCACCTTTTCAATTATAGAGAAAAATAATTAGTTCTATATAAGAACATAAAAATGAAGAGAAGTTACAATATTTTTAGTGATATCATGAATTTTGAGTGAATAAAAGCTAGAAGCTTAACCCATTTGACTAATTCATATTTTATCCATATTTTTATGGATTGAATATGTGTATCAGCCCATATTTTACCCATGTAAAAAATCACTCACCCAACCCATTAAAATATGGGCGAATTGGGCGGATTACCAAAATAAGGGCCCATTTTGCCGGCACTAGTATGGACTAATTGTATTCTTGTTATGCCTTAGTTGAATGCGGAATCCAGAGTATAAGCTAGTCTTAGAGTGGAAGGATAGTTCTATTGTGGGTCCTTTCATTTCGTATCTTAAGGCTAGGAAGATAATCTCTAATGAGTCGTTTGGTTGAGACAAGTTATCTCATAATTAAATATCTAGGATAGGATATCTTGGAATATGCTATTACATCATGTATATGAGATAAATTATCCATCGGTAGGTATAAATGATGGGATAAATAATTTCAAGGTTATGTAATACCTCCAACCAAACACAAAATAAAACAGTCCTACATTTTATCCCTAAATTATTATATAATATACCTCACGTCAAACAACTCAGCATAAGAGAATATCTACCATTTTGTTTGGGTTAAGGATTCCAACTTACTCTAATAAAAGAGTTGCGACTAAAAGTTCTATCTTGTGCGATCCAATAGAGATTCATGTGCGAGATGGTTTGCAACCTCGCACACATCTGTGTGAGATTATGTACAGTCGCACATGGTTGATGTGTGGATGCTATGTGAGGACACATAAAGCTTGCTGTGCGATATACCCTACTACCCAACTAAAGCCCTGTGTGAGCTGCACACATATGTGCGACCTCACATGAGTGGACTGTCAGGGACAACTTTATCCAAAAATTCCAAATCTTTTAATTTATTATATATAACAACACTTAGTTCATTTCAAATTATCTTTTGTTCGAAAAAACACTTAACAATATAGACAGTATATTGTGGAGCTCTCAACCTCCATCTAATAACTTGAGCATATATTATATATGGTAGCCAACCTGAGGCATGTGATGAATGTATAAATTAATTCAACACCAAGTGACCACAAGGACTTAGATCGATATTCTCTTAGTTGGGACCAAGAGATTTTAGGAGACAAAAAGATTTGTTAGTTTTACACAAAAAACACACCGGAATGAGTATGATTACAAACAGTTAACGCAAAAAAGCTGATTGGGCAAAAATGCTAGATGACACACTCCGAGCATATAGAACACCATACAAAACCCCAATTGGTATGTCCCTCTATCAAATGGTAATTGGAAAACCATGTCACTTACTAGTTGAGATTGAACATATAACCCTCTGGACACTGAAGAAGTTGAATATAAACTGGGAGACGCTTCCAACTTGAGGTTTGAACAAATCAATGAACTTGACGAGTTTAGATTACGAGCTTATGAGAGTTCAACGTCATATAAAGTAAAGTTGAAGCACTATCATGATAAACATATACAGAAACAAGAGTTAAAGTCAAAGGAGTGGATCTTGTTTTTCAAGTCTAGACTCCAATTGTTTCCTAAAAAGCTTTGATCCAAGTGATCTAGACCATTTCAAATAACACCTTTAAAAAAAAGGCATATGAATTAGGGGGAAAACACATTCGTACCCGCAAAGGGAACTATTTAGAAGTTTTAGGAAATTTTTTTTAAACAACAACATATTAGCATTTAATAGGATCTATTAGCTACACTTTTAGTAATTATTAAAAATAGTTATATTTTAGTTTATTATAGGGCTCATTATGTATTTTTTTCGTTTGTTTAAATTGGTAGTATCCAATTAGGTAATAAATAGGATGGTGAAAATAATGAGAGAGAATATTTCAAATAAGGTAAATATTACTAAAATTTGTCAATAGTTACAATTCATAGAGACATCGACAGAGCACTTCTCTCCCTTATTCCTCAAACTTGAAAATTGACTTTTAGCAATACATTGATAATACTCAATCTATCTCGGCGTGAAGTTGATTGATTTGAGTTTCTTACTGGCATTGAAGAAGATTCTGAAATAATTTGTGAAGCTTTCGGTGAAATACACATTTGGCACACAATTGACATCAAGTATCTTTGAGATAATCGATAAAATACAAAATCGATCAGGTATTTAAATAATCGTTTTGATATAAATACATTTTGATTATACTAAATACGTTTGTTTTGATTTTGATACAACAATTGAATCTATAAGTGTATTTGAAATTTTGTTTGTTGGCTATTACATACAAAATGAAAATATAATGAATACAAATCTATCCAAATGCGAAATAAGTTTGTAATTCTTAGTGTAATTGAAAATTTGTAGGTTTGATGGAATGTGATACAAAATACGTTTAGGTTTCATAATAATATTTTGTATGTGATTGGTTGGATTTCAATAAAAAATCGTGTTTATGATACAATTAGATAATAGTTGAATATTAATTTTTTTTTGTGTATTGAATTCTTTGAATTCAAAATATCGTGGGAAACAATTTAGTGTATGTTATACAAAGTAGACATTGACTATAATATATTTTAGTAATACAAAAACATAAGATAAATATATTTTCCAATGATGGAATACAATTTTTCTAAAATACAAATTGTGTCTATTACTATAAAGGTACAACCTTTCTAGTATGCTTTGAAAAAGGAAATTTGTACATGCAAGAGATTCCAAATGGATAAAATATCATGTTTATTTTTTTTTTATCCTAGACCATATTGTTCTGACCTGTACAAGCTAAATATGTTGCTGGTTACATACAACAATCCAATTTCCCCCTCACCTGATCGAAGCGAGTGGAATATACTTGGTTATATTGATGATGACATAGTGCGGCCACCAAAATTCAAAAGACTTCCTTGTAGACCATCAGAGAAGTTCCGTGAGAAATCATACAGTGAGATATACATGAAGAAGAATAAAAATTCGTGTAGTACATGTGCGTATAAGGGGTAAAATAGGCGATTATGTAGGAATGAATCACGTATTGCATATTAAGTGATGTTTGTATTTTAAAAAAGAAAATGAAAGTATTGAATGATTCTGAAACACTTTTGTTTTTGATCTTTACTTGTTTGAATATCCTTAATGATGATTTTAGCTGACACTACAAGAAAAACAGCCTCTAAGGGAGGGAAATATGGTCCTTAAAAGTTCAAATCTGGTCCCAAATAGTCTATTGAGACGGGAAAATGCTGGTCGCCACCCATCCTAGAATGCTTCTTCGCTAAAGGTCAATTGGGACGAGTTCCTTTCGCTAGTCACTGAATGAGTTTAGAGACAGGATTAATGCTAGTCGCCAAAATACTTTTGAAGATGGTATATTTCGTCCCAAATAGAGGATTTTCTTCTTTGAAACCTAGTCATTTTCTTGTCGTTAAATCCCTTTAGGGACTAGCAACGAACTTGCCCTAGATTACTCTTTAGGGACGAGCATGTCACGCCCCGAGCCTACACCCTGGGCGGGATCGGGACTCGGAGACCATTGCTGGCCGCAAGCGAACCCTTGGCTTGACTTTCTTAACTCAACGGAAACTTAACGCAACAGCATGACTCAATGCAATGGAAGGTTATAAACCAACCAACTGATAAAATATGGCCAAAAGGCAACTTGAGTCCCAAAAATAGAATATTTACATATATACATAGATGAGAGACTCAATACTAACTGACTGACTGTCTATGAAGCCTTTACAATACTGAGATGGATGTTGGGGCAGACCCCGCAACATCCTAATAAAACAAAAACTTAAGAACACAAAATAGTCGAGTCCTCCGGAAAGCAAAGAGGCTCACCACTGACTCTAGAGTGCTCAACTGGATCAACGGCGTGCTGGATACTGATCTTGGGTACCTGCGTCTGTATCATGAAATGATGCAGGCCAACTGGCATCAGTACATGGAATGTACGAGTATGCGAGCTGGAAAGTTAAACCACAACTTAAGCTTGAAAGGAATACAAGAAATCACTTACCTTGACTCTGTACGACTCATGTATAATTGAACTCAATGTAAAGCAATAAGACACATGCCATACATATAAAGCTTGTAAAACAATGTAAACAACTTAGTTCATTAAGGATAAAATGATAACAAACTCAACTTTACTTATATAAAAGTAATATAGCTTTTGTGGGAGGTTCTTTAACCGACAACCACCACTATGAGCCTTAGTGATGATACAATATTTTACCTTACGTTGCCAAAGGACCATCCTATACCTTGCCATCGATATAGGACCTTACTTTTGCTTAGTGGATCCACTAGCCTAATCTTACGTGATCATCTAAAAAGAATGATACGTCAAGTCCCATGTTGGCGCATGGTTCTTATGGAGAGTTGAGTTACTATGAACTCGTGTCCCCAATTCGGTGCTCAATACTACTCCCGAAAATACTTTGGCTCATAAGTGTCTTTAAACACATCTTTCTTTGATTGAGATAATTACTCAAAACTTAGCCCAAAGGCTCTTTTGGAAAACATGGTTCCTTTCTTACTTAAATGTAAAAACACTTAGAAACTTCTTTGGGAAGTACATAGTTCCCTAATAACTTTGTAGAAATGAACTCGACTTTATGCTCTTGACTTAACTTAAAACTTGAGACTCTTCACTTAGGTTGAAACTCTATACCCTTTTCTTGACTTGAAACTCTTTACTTAACTTGGAACTCTAAACCCTTTACTTGACTTAAAACTTGAAACGACGTTAAGACGTTCAATAACGACTCTTGAAAAGCTTTAAAAACTTGCTTGGACTTACTTCTTAACTTTGCTTGACTTGACTCTCACTTCACTTTGACTTGATACTAACTCTCCTTGAATTGGATTATGAATTCAAGGGTAATAACCTCGTGTTTATGGATGATTTCGGGAGGTTTAAATGTACCTTAGAGTGTTGGAAACAACTATGAAACATAGATTTAATATCTAGGAACATGCATGAAAAAGTGGGGGAGGAATGGGAAGACTTGGTGCTCTTGGCGCTCTGAGAGGCGCGGAGCGCCAGACCCAAAACTTCAGAGAGGGCCTGCTGGCGTACTGAATGGCGCGCCGCCCCAAGGGGGAAAGTTCAGAGCCCCTCTTGGGGCGCGCTGGCAGGCGCGACGCCCCAGCCCTTTTCCCCGAAAACTTCGACTTTTCTCCTTCTTTTTTTCAACTCTAAACCTTCTAAACACTAAGGGTTCCAGCCCCAATTGCTTAGAATCATCAATCCCTCAACATACAATAGAATACAACTCAAAAACCAACCGGAAAAATGTTCCAAACCACAAAGGGGCTTCAACAACACAACTAACAACACAACTAACAACATCAACAACTCAACCAATCCTTTCTCAATAATAAAAGGAGCTTGGTGTGTGGGGGGAAAGGATCAACCCACACTATGAACTCACATACCTCAATAGGGATCACCCCCGACGATTTCCACGACGGAAACTTGCTTGATCTCCTCTTTCTCTTCTTCTTCTCCTCTTCTTCTCTTCTTCTCCTCTTCTTCTCCTCTTCTTCACTCTCAAGCCCTAGCTCTAACTCTTTTAAAATGGGACAAAAATGATCCACAATCAGCCTAACACAACAATATAACCTCACAAGAAATAGCTAGGGAAAAGACCAAAATGCCCTTAAAAATTTCCGGACGGATTCCCTGTCAACTTCCCAACTTTCAAAGGGAATATCTCACTCATACAAACTCAGAATTGAGCAAACTCGGTGGCTTTGGAAAGATCATTCCACAAGCTTCGCAAAAATAACTGGAACTACTCCTAACTCATCCTGAGCTGGAAGTTATGACTGCTCAAAATTGGCCAAAAATTCACTTTTTCCACACTTGGCCAAATTTTCCAGATTTTCAAAATTCTTTCCAAAAAAGAAAATTTCCAATTCTAAGCCTCTTCAAAGCTATTTCAAATTGTCGGATGTTACAGAACAACTATCTCGTCCTAGATTACTTTTTCTTGATGAGCAACCACGTCGTCTTAGATTGTTTTCGCGACTAGCAACACCTCGTCCTAGATGATCTTTTAGGGACAAGATGTTGTCTCATCCTAGATGAAACTTTTAGAGACAAGAAACTATCTCGTCTTAGATGAACTTTCAGAGACGAGCAAAATTTTTGGTCTCTAACTGACCATCAGTACTTCTGGAACTTCATTTCACAAAAATAATATAAATTTCATCAATAAATATAAGATTTCTATGGTAAATCTCCATACAAAAGGCTGATATAAATATATAAAACAAGGTAAACATCCCATGGTGTTAGTTTCAATATTTGTTTAACAAAAAAATGGTTAGCAAATTAACAATATCTCGAGCAGAATAATAATAGTCCTGTGCATCTTCTATACTTGCATCTTGACTTGTAGCTTCAATCTTCACAAAAGTACACCGAAATTCACCAAGGGTTATCCAAAAATATTAACAAGCTGCAAGAACATATAAAAAAATTTGAGTAAGAAAACTTTGATATGCGACCGTATTTTAGAGTAAGAAAAATTGTGCTAATAGGACTTGGTCATACTTCTTTTCTTTTACAGGTATCAATGCAGTAGGACTTTCATTGCGAGAAATCATCATGAAATGGTGGGGAGTACAATGCAAAAATGATATGCGACCGTATTTTAGAGCACTTCCAAGCTTTATTATATGGGAGCTATGGAGAAGAAGAAGCAAGAAAAAACATGAAGGGAAGGATCTATCATTATCAAGGATAATCCACAATGTAACCAGAAGCATGTGTAGATTAATCAAAGTAAGAAGACCATGGATGAATGTGTCTGGTAGATGGGAAGTAATGATCAAAGAGTTGGAGGAATATTGCACGGGGATGATGGCCAAGAAAGTTAAATGGGAATGTCCCCCAGAAGGATGGATTAAATATAATACGGATGGTGCTTCAAGAGGAAACTCAGGATTAAGTTCCTATGCTTTTTGCTTGAGGGATGAAAGAGGGGATATCATACATGCCGAAGGGGTAACTATTGAGAATTCAACAAGCACAGTGACGGAAGCAAAAGCGATACTAGAAGCTAGCAAGCATTGTAAACAGAGAAATCTCAATAAAGTTATCATCCAAACAGATTCGATGCTACTGAAAAAAGTGCTTACAAGGGAATGTGCAATACCATGGAGTATATCAGATGTAGTGGAGGAAATAAGGACATGCTTGGAAGGAAAGCAACATATTTTTTAGCACATATTAAGGGAAGGAAATCAGCTAGCAGATCACCTAGCAAACAGGGCAATTGAGAATGGTAATTGCATATTCACAGAGTTTCAAAACATGGACACAAGAGGAAGAAGGATAGTGAGCACTGACAAATTAAACATCCTATACATAAGAGTAACACCAAAACTGGGATAATGGTAAATGAGGCCCTATCTTGTTTAGTTTGTTAATTGAATTTGGGCATTAGGCATGATGTAATTGTTCTCTTTTCATATCAATAAAGCTGAAAAATTTAAACTAAAAAAAAAAAGAGTAAGAAAACTTAGATAGTGTATCCCAAGTCTTATAAAATGTCTACATATTACATTCATTATAAATGCATTAAATCCCAGACAACTATAGGCTGCATGAAATCCCAGAAAGCTGTAGACTGCATTCACTATGTATAGTTGTGCAGAAAATAAAAAAACATGTGTATATAGTTGTACAAAACTAAAAAAATAGAGGAAAAAGATATGTGGATGCCATTGTATTTGTATAAAATGGAAACAACACAGATTAAGAAGGCTGTAATCTTTTAAACAATTCTATTGCCGGCGAAGACGCCGCTGCAGCTGCCTAAACAGAGTTTCTAATTCGCTGCTTCAAAATTTCAGCAAATACAAGCTCAATCCTTATTCATTCGTAAAATGGCAAACAATCACACTATTGTTCTCACACAGACATCTCAAAACTGAACAACTCGTACTTTCATGGATTACGAGTAAATAAGTCAAGCAATGGATGGAATTTGTGCATTGTATGAGAAGAAACTCAAGGAATTGAACCCAACCATCAGAGAAATCAGTTACGACATCTCATATCATTACAATTTCATAGATGACCTTGCTGATATGAGTGCATTAGTGTATGATCACTCAATCTAGGCTTACCTCCCTTATGACCAGCAGTGGATAAAACAGAAAACATTGCAACACTTGAAAAATTGGCATCACAGAGATAATATATCTTAAAGGCTAGTTTCTATATACCATTTTCACTTAATTTTCTGATAGCTTTTATAAAGAGAAGAGTTGTCGATTGGAAGATTGCTGTCAGGAGTAAAACTCTATGTATTATAAGCTTCTTTTCCCTGAAATTCAAATCCTATCTGCAGAGCTACAAGTGGGAAACCAACTGTTGTTGGACTTGAACCTATACTGGTGTTGCAATTCAAATCATGGATGTATAACTATGTAGAGTTAGTTCTGTAAATTGAGCACTTTAAACTTGCTAATAATTTTATCTCTCAGCTACTTGTAGTGGATATAGAAGTTCATCTTTCCCTGTTTTATCAACCAAATCAGCATCTTTACTAGAATCTACTAAACGGAGCTGGTCATCATTCTGTTGAAACATCAAATTTTCCACTTCACAGGGAAAAGTTTTAGTATCTTGTTTATGACAGATCCCCAAAAAGCAATACAATTTTCCATCATCAATCCAACAAACAAATAATAACCTGAAATGTATCATGAATCATAACACAAATATGTCAAACAACCACCAGCTAAGAGAAGATAATCACAAGTGAAGAATTCCTTTAAATAGACATATAAATAATAATAGAAAAGCTAATGGAAACCATGTCAATTATCAATCTATCATCTTCTAATTTCAAAAAGGATATGCTATTTGTTCATTCCTCTCTTCATTAGTTTCATAAGAGTTCAGCCATAAACTAACTGCTTAAACAACTATCCGCAAATAGAGTTTGGTAAATTGTTACTTACTTGATCAGCAAAAGAAGTCAGTGGTCATTCGTTTGATACGGGTGATGTCATATGCGGGTTATGCGATTGTTGAGCAGCAAAGAATTCTTGAATTTTTCTTATGTCTTTCATCTCATCTTCTAAGGTAGACAAGCGATCATTCAAGGATTTGTTTTTCTCATTCAAAGATTTATTTTCCTCTTGAGTTGAACGTAGCTGAGACAGTAATTCAGTCTTTGAAGAAGTGCCACCTCTCATGTCCTTTGCCTTTACTCCACCACCAAAGCCAAATACATGGCTACCAGTTTGAGGCCCACAACACTTTTCTACAATCTCTATGCTAGGCAGAGATGGCTCAACTTTTAGTATTTCTTCTATTTGAGCCTACAAGATATATACAAGTACATTTCTACATATCCCATAATAATTTGAAGTAATTTACATATTGAATTTACCAAACATACATGTTTTTCAATTGCTTCTGGTTCAACAAGCATGTTATCTTTCTTATGAGTCTCGTAGAAAATAGTTGCCAAATTTGGCGGATTGCCATCTTTTCCACCCTTTACATCAAAGAGAAAACATGTCAAATAGCACTTCTTAAATATTTTCTTTAGGAAAGTAATTTTTCGATAATACCTGCTGATAAATAATCTCTCTAATAGGCTTGCTACCAATATGATGATACATCTTTAACTTAGCTCGATTTTCTGCATTTCTATTGCTCCTCGCCTGTATTTTTATGTAAAACTTTAATATCTAAGAAAATTTACCAAGTTAAAAAAGAAGTTTCACATTTAAATATCACGTTGAGTTGCAAAATGGATGCTTTGAAAATATAGACTATTATATCACTAGGCATACTTGAAAACTTTCAGAACAAAAATGTTCCTTAACTAACCACTCCCATTCCTTCTTTTCTACTCCCTTCGGAATAGTCTCACGAGTTCCTAATGTTGTATTACAACATTTGTAACATGGACATCGTATTTCATCCTGTTTTCTTGATCTATGAAAAGCATAATCCAAAAACTTTTTCACACCATCTAAATAGGCTTGGTCGACCCGATTATCAAGAGAAAGTTGCATCCATTGCTTACAAGGCCCCATAACCTTGGAGAATACATAAAAAGAGATTAAGAAAATATGAACGATAAGAAAAAGCGTAAGATGCGCACAACTTGTGATTCTGTAATCAGTACCTTAAGGAATTAGTTGCAGGTAACTACACATTTGAATCAGTTTTAAAAATGCAATCACTTTCCAGCTTGCTCTATTAGCCTTAATAGGTAAACAATAGTTCACTTGTAATTTAGAATAGATTTCTTTAGTTGAATAACTCCCTCTATATTCTCTCTGAACATGGTCTTAATTTATAATCTGTGAATGTCTATGTTCAATAATAGTTCACTGTTCAGTTTCTTTAGGACAAAAATAGTGATTCAGTTACACAAAAATGGAAGAATATATGGTGTAACTATTAGAATGTATCTTGAAAATTCTCGAGTTTGCAAAGTTTTGAAGCCCAAATGAAACTATTACTGTTTCAACATACTATAAACAGCATATACAAGAGTTAATTTGCATCAATTCTATTATACTTCTTTCATCTTTCATTAGCTCAAGTTAATTTCATTGTGAAAATATGATCGATTCTTTAGGCACACACTATACACTATTATGTAAGAAGGAAAGAATCAACAAATCAGATTTAGAGAAGAAAGAAACAACTCGCAAAAGAGGAGAAATAACTAATATACATGTCTACAGAAATAAGAGATAGATCCCCTTCATTTTTGGGATCATAACACACTTGCTCTGTTAGGCTTAAAAGATTAAAAACGATTCACTTGTAATTCATAATGGATTTCTCAACTTGAACACAACTCTCTCGATATTGATCATATTGTTTTAGCTCGTCTAGTTGTTAATGCCTCTTTTCAAGTTTAGTTCACTGTTCTTAACCTTTAAGAACACTTAGTTCTTTAAGGATAGACCCCCTTCATTTTTGGGAGCATAACACACTATAAAACTGAACCGTTTTTTACAAATAATGATCAGCAGCTAGTGTGATCAGCGAACAAAAGTAACTTAAATAGGAATAGTTATAACTCGAACAAAACAAATAACAAATCGGTTTAATCGAAGGAAACAAATAAATTGGAAGAAGTGGAGTAATACCTGAGGTTCTAGTGAATAGAAGATAGAGATTGAGTTGAGATCGGAGCTAGGCAGACCTGTGCTTTCTTTGTCCTGAAAAACACAGATGAAACACTGAAACCAAGCTGTTGCGACTGCTTCTAGGCAGACCTGTGCTTTCTCTATTTCGATAAATAAAATATTTTCAGTTGAGAGCTACTCTTAGATTTAGAGAAGAAAAAAACAACTCGCAAAGAGGAGAAATAACTGAGATACAACTAGAAAGAAATAAGTGAACCTGTTAGAAAAAATGGATTAATAATGTTTTAACAAACTGTTAGAATGCATCTTCTTGAAAGATATCAAGTTTTCCAAGTTTCAGACCCAAACGAAACTATCACTTTTTCAACCTTCTATGTGCATCACCACATGAGGTCATTTGCATCACTTCTATTTCGTTTTACATCTTTTATTAGTTTTTAGAACCAAACAAAACTTTCATTTTTTCACTTTTCCAATAGTAACATACAACAATCAGTTTTCTCACTTGCTCTGTTAGGATTAAAAGCTTAAAAACGA
>JAJOOR010010530.1:0-33240 GCA_036250505.1 Solanum acaule | reverse complement strand
AAAAAAAAAAAAAAAAAAAAAACGCATGAACTATCCAACATTTGTTGGATGTCTAAGTTTTATTAGGAAAGAAAGCAAATCAACTTCTCTTTGTATTACTTCATTGTGTTTAACAAAATTGGAAGAGGAAAAAAAATACAATAAAAAAAGAGACAAATATCTTGAAAGATTGAAGTAGTAAATGTTGAGACTTTTAATTTTTTGTAATAAAGAATAATAATGAGTGTAAATAATTTTTGAGACATTTAAGTATAACAATAAGTTGCACCTTTCCAACATTTAGCTTATATTTTATATATAGATTTTTAAGTAAAACAATATCCAATAGCTATGAGAAATGTACCATAAATAATATACCTTTCAACCATGACAAAAATTTAGAATAGTGAAATCAGAATAATACATTAATGAAATTTTAAAATATTGGAAACATTAAAACTTTATACTTCTATAATCATCTCTCTTCATGTACCTTTCAACATAATTAAGCTTCCTTCTTCATTTCGATGAACTTGCACTAAACTAATGCGAACATATCTTTGTAATGAATATTTGAAGAATATATATCTTTGATCTTCATCAAAGTGAAGCACATATCATGTCACCATCGTTTCTATGATTTCTTATGGAAAAGATGAATAAAAAAAAATTAAAAAGGAGAAAAAACACTACACTAATAATGAGAAAATTAAAAATGAATATTCAACATATCCATGGATAATTGTTATTTATAAATTTGAAAGGAGATGAATAGTCATGTTATTTAAGTTGAGAATATGAATAGATGGTGGTTTTTTTGTAACTCATTAGATATAATTAGATTAGTTAATATGATTGAATTTTTTATTTAATAAAGAAAATATTTAATGATGAAAAGAATTAAGAGAAAAAGAAAAAAAACTTTAAAAAAAAGGTCTAATTTTCCGGATTATAACAAACCTAATAATCCTAGACCAAACCCAAGATCCTAATACCCAATTTAGGGCATTTTTCACCATAAATCCCAGATCAAAACCCTCCCCCATGGATAATAACCCAAGAAACTAGGTTCTATGGATCGAAAAATGGATTCGGGGAGTGAAATCCTTACCTTTAGCACCAAAAGTCGTGGAAAACCTTCAAGAAAACAGGTCGTTCCTTAGCTCTCAAGGTCGAAAAGTGCAGAATAATAACGTTTTTGGGTTTTAATACTGACTTAATTCACGACTGTCCCGCTGTGGCAACCCAATCCCTCTACAGCGGCCCCGCCCTGGTGGGAAAAATCCCGTTTCAGCGGCTTGCACATAAACAGAGAGCTAAATTAAGAGTTCCAAACCCCCATTTCTCAATACACCTTCTTCTCATGACACTCAGAAAATACTTGTTCACGCTAAGATCAGTTTCGGGTGTTCTACTCGCCCGAATTCGATTTCGTAAAATCGTATGGTTTCCTTAACATCTTAGCTATCCACTCATGTAATCAAATTCATAATTAGATCTCTCATTCGTTACCAGATTTCCCTAGACCTTACTGACTCCGATTTCGTTCAGATCTGAACTAGGTTAGGAAATTCCAAGTTACTACCAAAAAGTTTTCTGACCCCAATTCTTTTCACATTGGATTTTCCCTAACGACAGAATCAGGTCGTTACAATAGATATCAATTTACCCATCACTCGTCCCCGAGTGATCAACTAGGAAAGACTGGCTAAAGTAAGGGTAGAGTAGTACTTGAATCACTGAACAACTGGGGATTTTTCCACCATAAATCCCAGATCAAAACCCTCCCCCATCGATAATAACCCAAGAAACTAGGTTCTATGCGGATGGCATGCATGTAAATTAATTATGATTAAGTAAAATGAACTATAAATTTAAACACATGGCATGCATGTATTGACTTGGTGTAAACACCCAGTGCGGGTAAGTTTTTCCCAAAATCTTTCATTCTTTAGTTATACAATGACACATAAATTGAGATGGGGAGTATAAATTTTAAATGTGTATATACACTATACATTGAATTTTTTCATATATTTATTTTTTTATATTTTGATTTCCTTTTTAAAAAAAAATCTAACTCCACTATTTAGGAGTGATAATTAAAGCCTTAATACAAATATCGAACAACAAATAAAATGAAAAGAATTCATTTATTTTAATAAGAGGACTTGGGAATTCAAGTTTTGGGAATGATAAGAGATTTTGTTAGATAAAAGTATGTTTTTCGTAGCTAAAATTTCAGATTAGTCAAACGGTAATACAAAAAATATTATGACATATCATGTTGGATTGTTGGTAAAAGGTGCATAATATTTTTGAAAAGTTAGTACTTATACTATAAATATGAGGAGAAATAAAGTTTAGTCTTAGTTAGAAACAAGAAAAAGAAAATGGGAGAGGAATTTGTGAGTGACAAAGAAATGAAATGCCTTTCACTTCTTCCTGGCTGGTATTCAGATGTGAGCTCTATGTGGCCTGGTCTGTATTCTATCTTTACTAATACATTCTATCTCGATTATTTTATCGGATATTGTTACTTTTAATCAGTACCAGTATTTAGTAACTTTTGAAAAAAAAACTTCATATTTTTTGCTTTGCTGTTAGTTTAAACCTAAAACTTCACGATTATAACTAGCACATGTTTACTTCATGATAGTGTAAATTATTTTCTATAGTATCATTGCATATATATTATGACATTTAAGTCCAAAATAAAAACTGTTAATAGTTTCTTTTTTTTCTAATCTAATGACATAATTAAAAAAAATAATTGGGAATTATGTAGGAGAAATGATCTCACATAAGATAGAAAAGATGTTATTCAAGGGGGGAAATCAAAGTACCAGGATATTATGCTCTTTCAGGTAATTAATTATATATGTAACATATTTTTAATTAATTAATAATATTGTGGCTATTATTAATTAATCAATTAATATGTCAGTCATCAACTTATGGAAAAGTTATAGTTTTGGATGAGATAATTCAACATACAGAGAGGGGTGTATGTGCTTATGTTGAAATGATTGTCCATCTCCCACTTGCTTCTATTCCTAACCCAAAGAAGGTAACTTTCTTTTTATTTATGTGTTCGATATTTATATTAGAGTCCGACTAAATTTGAATTCACGTACTGATATTTTTGTTTGATATTTTTCAGGTTCTGATTATTGGAGGAGGAATGGGTTTTACTTTGAGGGAAGTCTTACGTTATTCATCTGTTGAGAAAGTTGACTTGGTCGAGATTGATAAGATGGTTATTGATGTAAGTATTTTTACTTATAGACTTAATCAGAGGTGGAGCCAGGATTAAAAGTTTGGGGTTCTAAATTTCATTTTTTTTTTTTTAAAAGACAGCATTAAGAGTTGAAGGTTCTAAATTTCCTTTTTTTTTTTTAAAGAGAGGGAGTTCAAACCCACAACTCTAGCGTGAAAAAACATTTCTACGGTCCCTTCCTTAGCATTGAACCTTCAATCAATATTTTTAGGGGTTCACAAGTTAATATGCATATATATTTATTTAAATTTCTAATACAAATATAGAGTCTACGGAAAAGTTATTAGGTTCGTCCGAACCCACGAACCCCCAATTTGCTCCGCCTCTGAACTTAATTAGTTTGGACTTTTAATTTTTGTTCCTAATTATTGTTTTTTTAATAAACTATAGGTTTCAAGGAAATATCTTCCTGAAATAGCTAAGGGATACGAGGATCCACGTGCAACACTTTATATAGAAGATGGTATACTCCTAACAACATTTTTTTATAGATCATTAATTACATATATATATGCCACTCAAATAATTTAATTAGAATTAATAATATTTAGGATGAAAAATATATATATTAACTTTTGGATACATATTTTCTATAATGATATTTGTAGGAAATGCATTTGTGAAGAATGCTGCTCCGGGAACATATGATGCCATTATAGTAGATTGTTCTGATCTTTATGGTAATTTCACAAGACATAAATTTATATTTTTGTATTATAATGTATATATTTCCCAAGTTATCCCTTAAAGGAATGAGTTTGATTGCTAAGGACAAAAATTAAAGACCTGAATAAACCGTAAAATTAATAATGCATGTATGGATGCAGGACCATCACAATTTTTCTTTGAAAAGCCCTTCTTTGAAGCAGTTTCAAAAGCCTTAAGGCCAGGAGGAGTTTATATAACTCAAGGTGAAAGTGCATGGATTTTCTTGGATGTTATCAAAAAACTTGTTGAGGATTGCAACAAATTCTTCAAAGGCTCTGTCAACTAGTCATGGACTAATGTTCCTTCTTTCCCAAGGTAATCTTCTCCCCTTTCCTATTATTATTTACTAATATTATAAATATTCATCATTCATTTACAATTGTCCTCGGCGAGTTTTCATATTCTGAAACGATCGATAATGACATCATTACTAATTACATTTGTAAATACATCATGTACGCTCTATGTAATACACTAGACAATCATTTAAATATTGATTACCAATGCTATTCCAGCTTGATCACTTTTTATTTTTATCTATAAACATCAACATAATTTATGAAAAAATATGCTTAATAGCATAAGATATGTGAAAAAATATCATTAGAATAGATAGGTAGTATTTAATGACTCTTGGAAAAAGAAACTTTTGGAACTTTTAAATTTGTTTAGGCTTCAAACGAGTATTAATTTTAGGGGCAAAATGGAAAAAATTTAGTTAATTTTATTTTGATATAATAAGTGATCAACTTGTAATTTAGGACATATATTTCTAATGAGGTAATCAACTACTCCCTAGCTCCGTCCAAACATAGTTGTTTACTATACTATTTTGGAGTGTCAAACAATACTTGTCCACTTTATGAAATCAATGGATAATTTTATATTTAGTTCCTACATTATCCTCATCATTAATTATAGTCATTTCCCTATTACATTATTCAAGATATTGTGTTTATTACATTCAAACGGTGATATAGTAAAATTACCCTCCTATTTATAGTTTCTTAAGAAGTGTGTAAAATCAATAGTAGACAAATATTATTCAACAGAGGGAGTAATAGGATGGAGGGAGTATTTTTGTTGTTAGAGATACCATATTTCAGAAATGAAATTATATGGGATAAGGTGAGAGTGGTCTCTATTGCTGACAAGATGAATGAAGCGAAACTGAAATGGTTCGAATATGTGAAAAGGAGTTGTGTGGATGCACCCATAAGAAGGTATGAAATGTTGGCTATAATAAAAGTTAGGACATGTAAAGGGAGGCTAACAAATGATTAGACAGGATATGCCACAACTCTTATTTATTGAGGACATAACCCTATATAGGAATATAAGAAAGTCAAGGAATTGGGTAGAAGTTTAGTAGATAGCAGAGAGTTGTAACATTTCATGTGGGGAAAGCACAAGGCCAGCCTCCCTCCTTATTCGTAATCATATTTAGAAATCACTTTTTTATTCGGTATTTATTTATATTTATTGATATATTTGCTTTGTACCTTTTTTGTTCTCTTATTTCCTTATAATCGTGCTTCGAATTATATAAACAATAATTCTAATATATAATATTTGCAGTGGGGCTATTGGTTTTGTTATTTGCTCTACTGAAGGGCCTCCAGTTGATTTCATAAATCCTATAAACAAAGTTGATGTAGATATCATCTCTACAAATTCTGAATCACCTTTGAAGTACTATAACTCAAAGGTACTATACATTTTTTCCCTTTTGAATTAAAATTTTAAATTTATATATATAAATCTTCTAATAATACTACTTTATTTCTTAATTGATTATCAGGTTCATGCTGCTGCTTTTGCTTTGCCAACTTTTGCTGAAAATGTGCTTTGCCCTAAAAAGTGATTCTTGTTGGAAGATGTACGAATTTCAAGTATCTATTTGATCTTTAAATAAAATTGATAGGCGATGACCAATTGCAAATTTATTTTTCTTGTAATAAATGGTTAATGCATTAATAGTAGTGAGGGTGGACGTTTGGGCCATTTGAATATATGAAAATTTTGATTTGAATTTTCTATTTTCGAATTGAAGAAATTACCATTGATATATTTTTATGTTTGTATCACAAAAATGTTTTAATTTTTTCGAGACTCAACAAACTTTTCGCCTCTTCTTCCTCAAAACGGATTTGGGGAGTGAAATCCTTACCTTTAGCACCAAAAGTCGTGGAAAACCTTCAAGAAAACACTTGGGGGGTCATTCCTTAGCTCTCAAAGTCAAAAAGTGCAGAATAATAACATTTTTGAGTTTTAATACCGGCTTAATTTGTGGCTGTCCTGCTGTGGCGGCCCAATCCCGCTACAGCGGCCCCGCCCTGGCAGGAAAAATCCCGCTTCAGCGGCTAGCACGGAAACAAAGAGCTAAATTAAGAGTTTCAAACCCCCATTTCTCAATACACCTTCTTCTCATGACACTCAGAAAATATTTGTTCACGCTACTATCAGTTTCCGAATTCGATTCCGTAAAGTCGTACGGTTTCCTTAACGTCTTAGCTATCCACTCATGTAATCAAATTCATAATTAGATCTCTCATTCGTTACCAGATTTCCCTAGACCTTACTGACTCCGATTTCATCCAAATCTGAACTAGGTTAGGAAATTCCAAGTTACTACCAAAAAGTTTTCTGACCCTAATTCTTTCAACATTGGTTTTTCCCTAACGACGGATTCATGTCATTACAATAGATACCAATTTACCCATCACTCGTCCACGAGTGATCAACTAGGAAAGACTGGCTAAAGTAAGGGTAGAGTGGTACCTGAATCACTGATGAGCAACTAGGGATACTTGTCTCGCATGTCCTTAGCTTTCGGACATCGCGATTAAGAATTTCAACAGGGTCTTCCTCATACAGAAGGTCTTGTTTAACAAAACTGAGTTTCACTTTATGATATAATCACCGTCTCCAAACCATTCAATTGAATACCTACACCTCATTCCATTCAATGCCTCAATTAAGTCATCACAATACTCTAGTGATAATTATTGTTGTATGTACACTTAACTAACAACAAAGCTATTCCCAAGAACCACCAAAGTTGATCGTACACGTCTGCAACATGTTATCAAGAACTTTAACACAAACCTCAGGACGAATCCTTTCTCACATAACCATGATAAAATTCTAAATACAATCATAGTTCTTATAAACATCCCCTTCTCACAACATAAATTTCCATGAGCTTAAGTTAAAAAAATTTGAACTTTAGACATTAGATACTCATCGAGGGATATGTCCAAGCATACAAACCCTCCAACAACACTATCGAAATGTTAGATTTAGTAATTGTAGATTACCTCTTAAGAAAAGTAGAACAGGACCCAATGATCCCCACATTCAACCACACATAGTCGATACATGACCTTGATGACTAGATGAATATTAAGATTATCGGACAACCATAATTGCACATGGTAGTTCTTCTATAAACTCTCATAAGAAAGGTGGTACATGTAAAACCACTGAAATACTTTAACAACTCCAAGACAACACCACATAAGTCATCTGACATAATCACGTCTTCCCAGATCATCCCACACAACCAAAAGAGCATCGTAGGATCGGTACACCTGATCTATCAATTGAGATCCACCCACAAAATGAAAATACGTGTGAGCATAGCTAGTGCATCACACTCACAACCATGTACAAAATGAAATAGATGGTCACATAAGAATTTATCGAATAACACGAAAGGTTTTCCTCTGAAGAGTCGATACCAGCCATTTCCATTCACTTGACTCCAATACTCTTCACATCGTTCCACTGAAGTCCACACTCTCAATACTAACAATCATCATGAACACTCCAATCATTTACCTTACTCTAAATCAACACTTCTAAAATGGAAACCTTTCTTAGATACTTTAACAATCAAAAGTAATAAACTTTACAACTCAACCCATGTGTAAGTCCTTTCAAATGCTCAATATCTGATACAATTGATCATTCCTCACCTTGCAAATTCATACCTTGACAAAACATATCACCACGAATGTAAACTTCCAATGAAAAATCTGAATTGTAAACTCAGCTGTACAACACAATCCCCTTATCTATCAACATTACATTATACCTCGAAGATTTTTATAGATTCATGGATCGCATCTCCATCGATCTCACAATATCTTTCGCTAACAATTCAATCGTACTCATTACTAAATTCAAAATAAAACAAGGCACTTATCATCACACTCGAGCTAATGTCTGTACCCTCATTTCTCACGTTTTTTCAAATAGTTTTTAACCAATTTGCCAGACTTGTGACACTATTACCATAGTCACAACAAAATAAATGAAATCACGCATCTCTGAACCCAATTATCTACCCTTATGAAGGTATCTCTTTAGCCCTTTCAATCAATAAAATATTCTTGCCCTCGCCTCTCTCTAAAGGTTGTACTACATCCCACTAATTTTCCTTCATTATGACTCTAGCTCTTTAAAAATTCTATTTGAGTGGTGTCCCACCATCTCTTAAAATATTCCATACAACCATGTTACTCACCCAATATTAGAAATCCACGACCTTAGATACTTGCAAGTCGTACTTACTACACAAAATTTGCTTTACCAACAATCTTTTTATATAGTTGCATTCCATCACAATCCATCACGAACTCATACTACCATTACATTCGGTTAGTGTTGCGTCCAAGTCGCACACGCAAGTGCACGTGGTCATTCAAGTATTGAAGTGGCTCTTTTTAAGAGCCGAGTATCGTACCCACATGGACTTACACTTAGAATCACACAATTTCTCTAACTTTCAGCTAATCACAAGTGTTATCAAGATTTCAAAAGTGATTTAGTTTCTAATTCTAGAGTTGTAACAAAATGCAATAACAACGATTCAATTTCAAGGGTTTAAAAATAATGATTGGGTAAAGTCCAGGGCTGCAACTTCTATCAGGATTAATGCAATCAATATCATTTATATGAGTAATTATCAACTATCGAATCAATGAATCACAGGGTTGAATGTATGATCATGGTCTCCCGAGCTCTAATCGCCTACGATAAATAACACCATAACTATATCGTTGAGCGGGGATATGATGGATTAAGTACTGAGCATTACGATTTCTTCCTATATGGTGACCCAAGCATGGTTTCTAGGTATATCCCTATCCTAGATACAAATTAACCCTAGTTATTTAGAATTAATCATGCTCTCTATGTCCCACGTTCTATCCTCTTATTCCTTTACCAAGTTCAATTTGGACAATATATTTATTTCAATGGTGATCAGTCACGAAATACAGAAAGCAAGAACATAAGAAAGATTCATATGATAATTGACATTAACCCAATGAAAACTTAATAGATTACAATCATCCTGTCGCCACAACCCTATAACTAGGGTATTTAGCTATTCATAATCAAGAATCGATCAAACAATGTTTAATGAACATAAAGAGATCGAAAAGAAAATAGTTTAGGAAAGAACCCTAAAAATGGTGAAAACGTTCTCCCAAGTCGTCGTTCTTCAATACCCAGAAAAAGAATAATTAATAAAATAAAATAATGACCTATTTATACTAAAAGTTGAAATGGCCAAAACTAGGCACATGCATGGGCCGCGACGCGGAGGCCCTCTCTATTTTTGTTCTAAGCTAATAATCTTTTCTCTGCGATGCAGGTACTCCACGAATTGTTCTGCTTGAAACTCGCTTCGCTGAATTAAATTGGAACTCCCTCTCCGCGACGCGGAGAGGGCACGGAGTGCTCTGCCTAGATTCTGTATTTCGCGGGCCAAATTCTACTTCCTCTCCGTGACGCGGAGAGGAAACGGAGATGTCTTAGGCGTCATTTCCTCCAGCTTCTTCCTTGCTTTCTTTCGCCTTGGCTCTCTTGTGTTCCCCATTGTCCATTTTCGTGCTCGTTTCTTCACTTAAGCTCACCTACACAACTAATCATATTGGTTAGCTCATAAACAAACAAACGACTCGATAGGACTATAAACAAACTCATATTGAATTCAAACTAAGCTTAAATGAGGGCATAATTAGCTTTCTAGGCATGTAAATATTCCTAAGATGACTACCCCACACTTAGAGCTTTGTTTGTCCTCGAACAACTTACTAACTACTCCTAGAACTAGACTCACTACTATGGTATTTGTGCATCCGCTACTTTCTTCTCCACTTCTGTAACCAGTCCACAAATGCATGTTTTCATTCATAAAATGCATGACTCCTATAAATGACTTGACAACTTTTAGCAACCAAAGCATTCAACAACATGTGCACCATTACATATCACATATCCTTCATACAACAAGAGCCCCTTACTCAAAAGAATAGTCCACATACTCAACTCAGCAAAGTGAATATAATTTAAGGACTTTGTAAACAAGGTACACTCTCACTCAACAATAACATTAAACATGTACGCATTGAGAACCATAAGCTTGCCCATTATGTACATCTCTACTAATAAAGTATGTTATGTTCAAAATCAAACATGACTTGTTCTGGTTGTAATGTAGACTTCAGGTAAGGGAGGATTCGTTTAGATAAAATTAGTGACTTATCCTCCCTAATGCACTATATTTACTTTTCTCTTACATTCACAACTTTTTCTTTTCATTAGCCCCCTCCTTCTTCATAGGTTTCCACTAGTGTTACCAACCTTGCCTTTATTGCTTACTTTCCCCTTTATTTCTTCTACTTTTTTTTTTTGACATTCAACAATAGCCACCCTTGACTTAGATATTTCTCTCGAGTTAAGGTGCACAGTGCCCTTGTTAGGGCCAGAGCCATCATTAAGGTATTCAGTAAGTTTGCCACCTTCAACTTGGGTTACTCCTAGTCGAAGTGCATAATGTCCTAGGGACCAGGGCCAATCTCAGATTCACTATCATGGGGTATGGTTTTACCTTCTCTTTCACTCTTCCCCAACAACTAAACATTTCCACCCTATTTACTTTTTTCGCTGTTTTTACCTTTCCTCCTAACATAGTGCATTAGGGATTGGGATCAAAGCTAACAGTATCAATAAAAGGGATTCGACTTAATTATGTGGGTTAGAACAAAATCAAGGCTAAAAGGCTCAACTGGGCTATACTAGGGATATTCTTTCTAAACAGTCTCAAATTTCAGACAATTCAAAGAAGGCCTATTATCATCTTTTAAACACAATAACACTTGTATTTCGCTTCAATAACAACCTGGGCAAGTTCTAAACTCAGATGCATTCATGGATCTCATAAAAACTCACCGCTCATGGCACAAGTTATACTCATAATGGATCAATCACAGCAACATAATCATATCATGCACAAGGTTCAAATTAAGCTTAAGTTGCACATTCAAATCATTTACAAGAATTCAACTGCATTCCTACAACAATTTCAACCATGCTTTTCATACATTGTTTTCAAAATTTCAGCTTTAGCACAACCAAACCTAAGACTCAATGACGAAATTTCCCTCAAGACGATCGTCATCTGCTTATTATTGGGTAGCTTGACTCAACTACGACTACATACTCAATCCTATAAAGAGAATTTTTTTTTGTATTTTGTACGGTTCAAAGGGACTATCCTTGGCCAAAGAGCCGAAAACAACAACCTCCAAGGAACCCAAAATAAAACAAAACAAAGACAAAGACATACTCTAACAATGTTCAACAATCAAAATATATATACAGACCAGGTATGATTTTCACCCTCACCTCACACTTATACAATAGCACTGTCCCCAGTGCATTACAAAAATTTAGAATAGTTCAAGTGGTAAGGTGAAAACACTCCCTGATCAGTTCTCTATCGCATCATCCTCGTCAGCCTCATCACCGGCCTCCGCGGGGTCTATCTCCTCCTCCGAGTCAGAATCCACATCTGAGCTAGTACACGCATGCTCCTCATCTGTCGGAATATCATTCTCAATCTTCTCGCGAAACTCAGGACCAATGCCAAGTAGTGCCTTGGCATGGTCATTCAGAGGGTAACGCCTCACGACCTCGCCCAACTGCATATCAGTAGAAGCATGGCAGCCATTCTGATGGCGCAACATCTCTAAGCCATACATCCTCGCCATGATAATCTCATCCCTCTTATGACGCTCATCGGTGGTAAGAGTTGGGCTAAACTCAGTGTCAGGCCCCTTTGCCAGAGTAATGTCCACCGATGCTGGATATAGATGAGCCATGTAGTCTAAATGTTCTTCAGGAACACCTGCAGCATGACACATCTTGGTAATCAAACCACCAAAATCATACATGTGCCCTTTGTGTACCCGGGCCTTTCATATAGCAGATTTCACAATGGTTCTGATGTTCAGCTTTGTGCCAGTCATCAAGGCATATACCAGGCACACCCGGTCACGAGTAATATCAGTGTAGTGTAGACCCGGTATCAAACAGTTCATAACCACCTTCAGCCAAACACGTGTCTCCTGAAGGATGTGAGCGTATGGAAGAGATTGGTGATATCTCTTCCCACTATGCTTAATCCATTGAGCCATAGACTGTGGACCGCACAATGTGCGTCAGATAACCTGGTATGAAGGGCATATGATCAACCCTGTCAGTACAAGTGGGTCCGTGTTCTATTGTGTACCCAATATGTCATTTATACCTCTAGGAGTGATGGGTATATTCCTTCCACGCACCGTTACATAGTGGGATCGTGCCTTAGGCGCCCAGTTGGCGTAAAAATCCTGGACCATGTGCAAGTTGCACTCTGCCAGTTCAGCGAAGATGAAATCTATCCCTAGCTTCCTAATCCGCCTCAAGATCTGTGGAAACTCACGCGCCAAGTTGTCCCTATCAATACAGACATCAAATAAGTAAGAGGCCACGATGTGTTTTTTATATCATGCCTTCCCTTCCTTGGTTACAACCTTAACCCCGAACCGCCTGGTTTGCCCCTTTAGAACTGCAGGTGCGAGTGGGACATTCCCACTTTGGGTACGTTTCTTCTGGCTTGACGCGGCCACTTCTTTGCTGGGTCTTTGACAACTTGACATGATTACCTGCCATATATAACAAAGTTCAGCCCACATAACTACATAATAATTATAAAAATATGGGTGATGTGCGCACACCACCCCACACTTAGTTCAATGTAGTGTCATCTTAGGTACTCAGACTTCCCAAAAATGACCAACAACATACTCAAGTAATCATCACGTTCATCTAACCGGATGGGTATCACAATATCAGTTATAACCACACAACAATTAGGTAGTGTTACTCAAGAGTTCACACAAACAGGATAGACCTCGGACTACACATTATCACCTATCCATATCACCTAGCAACACGTACCATGCTTGTATTCATCACCAAAATAATGTCTACTCAAGAATTTGACACTATAGGCATACAATTTGCAAAGAGAGCACATTGAAACACTTATTCGACCTCACTAGTTGAAACATTCTAACCACCATATTGCCTCTAACAAGCAAACTAAAGCAATCCACTCCAAACTCTACATCAAACATTACCCATTGAGAAAACAATCCCTTACAGGCATGCATAACCCACATATCTTTACACAATCAATGCTAGAACAACAACAATGAACATTAGATGACTTGTACTCAAGAATTCAAAATCACTGATAACCACAATATCGCCCATAGCATCAACAAACGATTAACCAAGGCACATTATACTCAATGATTCAAATATACCCCCCAAAAATTTGATTAAATACTCCCAACCATGCCTAACCTACATACTACACCCTATCAGTTTAACCCAAGAATCAAATAACAGTGTATTTCTTCTCAGATTTCGAAACACCCATAGACCAACATGAAACACACGATATTAACAACAGAAAACACACTTCCCAAACCTCCAAAAGATGAGCAACCAACAACCCATGGCAATACACCCTCAACCCTGCCCAGAATCGCAAGAACAAAACCAAAGCACATACATGGCGACGCGAAATTGCAGAGAAACAAAGAAGAGAAAGATGGGTGTAGCTGCGCGACACGGAAACCAAGTGGAGAAATCGTAGGGTGAAGGGAAGAGGAAAAATGCAGTGAAAATTTGGGGGAGAATGGGGATTTTTGGGGAAGTGTGTGGTTAAAAGGGGAAATGATTGGGTTTATTTCCAAAAAAATGGGTAAAACCCATTTAATTAATGAAAATTAAAATTTACTTACCTAGGGCGTGAAGCGGCGAGGGCACGGAGTCCTCTGGAATTTTAATTTTATGGAAATCCAGTATTTGAGCCTAGCTTCGCGATGCGGGGATAACACAGTGTAATTCTTTTTCTTGACGTAACCACGAAGTCCCGTCGAAATCAAAATTTGGATCTCCCTTTGCGACGCACCAACAACACGGACCTCTCTGCCTCAAATCAGACCAGGCGAGGCAAAATTTTGCCTCACGTCCACGACGCGTTAGCTCCACGAACCATTCTACCTCAAATTGGAATAAATTTTCCACTTTGAGGAGGTGCCTCTGTGACGCGCCATGGCTCTACATGCTCGATCCCTGCACTTTTAAAGCTCAAAACCCATTAGTAAAAACATGATGGGTTGCCTCCTATCCAACGCCTTAGTTTTGGTCATGGCACGACGCATATTTTTTTTATTTTTCTGAATATATCATTTAATTTTTTTTTCTAATTCCTAAGAACTGAAATAACTAAACAAAAGCAAATAAATCCTAACTATTACAAGGGGTCATGAGTTGCCTCCCGTGTAGCACCTGATTTAATGTCGCGGCACGAACCATCTCATGACTCATTCGTCATTCAATGTGAGAGCTTCTAGCTCACGATACACATCATTCCTAAAGTAGTGCTTGACCCTTTGACTATTCACAAGGAAAGTAGAGCTCTTATCCTTGTTTCTTAACTCTACAGCACCATATTGGGTCATCTTCACTACTTCAAATGAACCACTCCACTTTGACTGAAGCTTTTCGGGGAACAACTTCAATCTTGAGTTAAACAACAGTACTAGTTGACCAGGCTGAAAGGTGCGCGACACGATATGCTTGTCATGCCACCTCTTGGTCTTTTCTTTGTATAGCTTAGCATTTTCATAGGCGTGAATCCTGAACTCTTCTAACTCGTGCAGCTGTGTTATTCTCTTCCTACCGGCTAACTCATAATCCAGATTCAGCTTCTTGATCGCCCAATATGCCTTATGCTCCAATTCAGCAGGTAAGTGCCATGCTTTTCCAAACACCATTCGATAAGGAGAAGTCCCTATCGGTGTCTTGTATGCAGTCTGGTATGCCCACAAGGGATCATCTAGCTTGTCAACCCAATCTTTTCTCTGGGCGTTCACAGTATTTTGGAGGATCTATTTGACCTCTCTATTCGACACTTCCACCTGCCCACTAGCTTAGGGATGATATGTTGTAGCCTCGTTATGTCTCACCCCATATTTAGCTAACAAATTATGCACTGAATTATTAATAAAGTGCGTACCTCCATCACTGATCATAGCCCTTGGAGTTCCGAACCTGGTGAAGATGTGTTTCTGGATGAACATCACAACCACTTTTGCATCATTGGATGGTAGTGCAACTGCCTCCACCCACTGCGATTAGGATGTATTGATTACCACATGAAGATGGGAATGGTCCCATGAAGTCTATCCCCCAGATATCAAAGATCTCAACCTCTAGTTTATTGCTTAATGGCATCTCATGCCTCCTAGAAATGGTGCCTATCCTCTGACACTAATTACAACCTTTCACAAACAAAGCAGCATATTTAAATAGAGTAGGCCAAAAGAAACCAGATTGAAATACATTATGCGCAGTTCGTTCGCCTCTGTGATGTCCACCATATGGTGAAGAGTGGTAACTCTCCAATACTTGTGTCGCCTCCTGCTCAGTTATACACCTTCTCATCATCTGATCAGGTCTTGCTTGAATAAGAAGGGCTTATCCAATATATAGAAGTGTGCATCATACTTCAGCCTCTGCTTTTGATGTGTTGAGGCCCCAAGTGGAAATAAACCACTCACCAGAAAATTCACATTATCAGCATACCAAGGCACTTGAGCAATGTCCAAAGCAAGCAATTGCTCATCAGGAAACTCTTCACGAATCTGCCCCTCATTCTTCACATGAGTTGAATCCTCCAATCTGGACAGATGATCAGCTATCTGGTTCTCAGTTCCCTTCATGTCCCTTATCTCTAGATCAAACTCTTGTAGTAGCAGAATCCACCTAATCAGCCTTGACTTGGCATCCTTCTTGTTAAACAAATATTGGATTGCAGCATGATCAGTGTAGACTATAACTTTGGTTCCCACCAAGTATGATCTGAACTTATCAAATGCGAACACTAATGCCAGCATCTCCTTCTCAGCAACTGTATAATTTGATTGGGCTGCATCAAATGTCTTGCTCGCATAGTAGATGGAATGGAACATCTTCTCTTTTCTCTGCCCAAGTACTGCCCCAATCGCTATGTCACTGACATCACACATAAGCTCAAATGAAAGCTCCCAATTCGGAGCAATTAGAATAAGAGCTTCAATCAACTTCTTCTTCAGCAGCTCAAATGCCTGCAAACACTTTCCATCAAAAACAAACTTCATCTCTTTCTCTAACAGGCTGCACATAGGTCTTGCAGTCTTAGAGAAGTCCTTGATGAACCTTCTATAGAAACCAACATGTCCCAGGAGGCTTTTCACTCCTTTCACTGTGATGGGAGGTGGCAACTTCTCAATAACTTCCACTTTAGCTTTGTCAACTTCCAACCAATTTTGGAGATCTTGTGCCCCAATACAATACCCTCTCGAACTAGAAAGTGACACTTCTCCCAGTTGAGCACCAGATTTGCCTGGCAAACACATTGTCAAGATTAGTCAAACAAAGTTCAAATGACTCACCAAACACTGAGAAGTCATCCATGAACACTTCAACAAAATCCTCCACCATATCATGGAAGATTGCCATTATACATCTATGAAATGTGGTTGGGGAATTGCACAGGACGGATGGCATACGCTTGAACGCATACGTGCCATACAAACAAGTGAATGTAGTTTTTTCTTGATCATATGGTGGAATGACGATCTAATTGTACCCTGAATAGCCATCAAGGAAACAGTAGTACTCTTGGCCAGTCAACCTATCCAACATTTGATCAATAAAAGGTACCGGATAATGGTCCTTTCTGGTGGCGTCATTCAACTTTCTATAGTCAAATCCGCCACCCAGTCACTGTCCTGGTGGGGATTAACTCATTCTTCTCATTAGTCACCACTGTCATTCCACCTTTCTTGGGCACATACTGTACTGGACTTACCCATTTGATGTTTGGTATTGGGTACACAATCCATGCATCCATTTACTTTATTACCTCTTTTCTCACCACATCCTTCATCAATGGGTTTAGTCTCCGCTGATGTTATGCTCTCGGTTTATGCCCTTCCTCCATATAGATTTTATGCATGCACAGCGCGGGACTAATTCCATGGATGTCGGACATTTGCCAACCCAAAGCTGCTTTCCTCTTTTTCAGGATGATTAATGCTGCTTCCACCTGTTCATCAGACAATGCTGTAGACAGAATAACTGGTAAGGTTTTATCTTCTCCCAAAAATGCTTACCTGAAGTGGGATGACAATGCTTTTAATTCCAACTCTGGTGCTTATTCAATTGAGCGCTTGGGTGGAGGACCCAACACCCTATTCAACGGCTCCCATCAATCTCCAGATATACCTACAAGTGCCACATCAAGAAATTGCAGAATTTCATGTGCCTCAACATCCCCATAAATATCATGCCCTACCAATACTCGCTCCAAAGGGTCCTTAGATGCAATATATCGAGCCTCTGCCTCAAGATCTATCACAGTTATGGCAGACAGCTCCTCATACACAGCTGGCAGTTTTAAAGCTTTATACATATTGAAAACCTCCATTTTATCATGGGCCCACATAGTGAGTTGCCCAGCTGCTACATCTATCATCACCCTCCCAGTAGCTAAGAAAGGTCTTCCTAAGATTAATGGGACCTCAGGGGCTTAAAATTCAACACAATAAAGTCTACTGGGAAGATGAACGATCCCACTTGCACTAACACATCTTCTACAACACCCTAATGGTAGTAGGTTTAGGACTACCCAACCCCATCTTTTTGTACAAAAAAGTCAGCATCAAAATTTATGCTAGATCCTAGATCACACAATCCTCGTGCATGAATTCTCTGCCCTATAGTGATCTGAACCGTATAGCTACCCGAATCTTTCAATTTAGTGGGCAACTTGTTTTGGATCTTGGAGTTGCACTCTTCAGTAAGTGCAACAGTTTCATATTCTGTCAGCCTCATTTTATTCGCTACAATCTCCTTCACATATTTCACATACCTGGGTATGCGCTGCAAAACATTCACCAATGGCAAGTTAATGTGAACTTGTTTTGAAAGAGAGAGGAACTTACCAAAACATTCATCCTCCTTCTATTTCTTGAACTTTTGAGGGAATGGAGGAGGTGATTTTACTATTGGGTGCACTCTTTCTTCTTGTGCAACAACTTCACCCTCCGTGGGTTCACTCTTTTTACTCACAGTATCATTGTTTTCTTAGGATCTAACTCCTCCAATTGTAAACCACTGTGTGTACCTGCCGCGTTTACCTGCTTAGGATTTGGATCAGTATTTCCCGATAAACCTCCTTGAGGTCATGAATTTTGGGAACTAGCAAACTGCCCGAACTGCTTCTCCAGATTTTATGTAGCCAATTGTTTATTCCTTACATCAGCAGCTAACTGGGCTTGATCAGCCATGATCTTTTTTAGCATGTCCTCCTTGCTCATGTTACCAGATTGCTTATTCAACTGCTCCCGTTGGGCCTGTGGTTGGTAACCCTGTGTATTTCCTTGGAGTCTATACTGATTCTGGCTTTGACCATGATTTTGATTTCCACCCTAAGAAAAGTTTGGGTGATTGCGCCAACTTGGGTTATAAGAGTTCCCATAATTTTGCTGGCCTCCTCCTCGCTGGGCATTGCCTACAAAATTAACAGAGTTCGAGTTTGCACCACATAACTCTGCGCTATAGTCACCACCACCGCAGATCTCACACCAAGATGGTGGTTGTTGAACTGCATTTACGTGTGCGGGCTGTTGACCCAATGCTAGATTGTTGAAGTGGGTGTTCATCATATTCTGCATAGCAGCAATCTGTACAGTCAAGGCAGTCACAACATCTACCTCTAACATACCTGCAGTTTTCTGAATCACAGGTTTCACTCCTCCTCCTTTCTATTCAGGGTTGCCCTATGAGATCCTGTTCAACAAGGTGAATGGCTCAGCATATGTCTTATCCAAAGCCTAACCACCTGCAGCTGAATCAAGTAGTATTTTGGTGTTAGGCTCCAATCCCTCAATAAAGGTATGGACTAACACCTCATTAAACTGATGATGATAAGGGAAGCTCATCAACATCGATTTAAACCTGTCCCAAGCTTGGTACAAGTTCTCTCCCACTTTCTGCCTAAAGCTCAAAATGTCACTCCTCAACTTAGCTGTTTTTCTAGATGGAAAAAATTGGATGAGGAACTTTTGTACTAGATCATTCCAAGTGGTAATTGAGTTCGCGAGCTCTGAGTTTAACTATTTTTTTGCTTCCCCAAGCAGAGAGAATGGGAATAAAGTGAGCCTCACGTAATCCACATTCACTCCAGCTGGAGTGTACGTATCAGTGATCTCAAGGAAATTCTAAATAACTGTTGTATCCTCGTGCGACAGACCAGTGAACTGCCTATTAGTGTGCAATAGTTGCACCATACTCTGCTTCAATTCAAACCTTCCACCAGCTTCAGGTTTCTGAATGCATGATGTCACATTGGTGGGACGTGGGATTGCCACGTCTTGTACTTTCAACTCATCCATTATTCAAGGTTCTTCTTCCTCAACTCTTGCTACTGGAGATGTTGGTTCACTAGCAACAACATGGACCGGATAGGTGAGTCGTCTTTGCCTTCTCCGGTAGTGAACAAACCTTTCTGGTTCAGCTAGAGGCGATACCAATCCTCGATTGTCGTCCAGTTTGAAATTCCAATACAACCTGCAACAATGAAATGCTAAGATCAAGTTGTTAACACTTGCGTTTTAACTTTTAGAAATCAGAAAAATCAGATAATTTCTAATTCTAAAGTCCCCGGCAACGGCGCCAAAAACTTGTTGCGTCCAAATTGCACACGCACGTGCACGTGGTCATTCATGTATTAAAGTGGCTCTTTTTAAGAGCCGGGTATCGTACTCACAAGGACTTATGCTTAGAATCACACAATTTCTCTAACTTTCAGCTAATCACAAGTGTTATCAAGATTTCCAAAGTGATTTAGTTCTAATTCTAGAGTTGTAACAAAATGCAATAACAACGATTCAATTTCAAAGGTTTAAAAATAATGATTGGGTAAAGTCCAGGGGTGCAACTTCTATCAGGATTCATGCAATCAATATCATTTATATGGGTAATTATCAACTATCGAATTAATGAATCACAGGGTTGAATGTATGATCATGGTCTCCCAACCTCTAATCGCCTACGATAAATAACACCCTAACTACATCGTTGAGCGGGGATATGATGGATTAAGTATCGAGCATTACGATTTCTTCCTGTATGGTGACCCAAACATGGTTTCTTGGTATATCCCTATCCTAGATACAAATTAACCATAGTTATTTAGAATTAATCATGCTTCCTATGTCCCACGTTCTATCCTCTTATTCCTCTCTCGAGTTCAATTTGGACAATGTATTTATTTCAATGGTGATCAGTCACGAAATACGAAAAGCAAGAACATAATAAAGATTCATATGATAATTGACATTAACCCAATGAAAACTTAATAGAATATAATCATTATGTAGCCACAGCCCTAGAACTAGGGTATTTAGCTACTCATAATCAAGAATCGATCAAACAATGTTTAATGAACATAAAGAGATCGAAAAGAAAAGAGTTTAGGAAAGAACCCTAAAAATGGTGAAAACGTTCTCCCAAGTCGTCGTTCTTCAAAACCCAAAAAAAGAATAATTAATAAAATAAAATAATGACCTATTTATACTAAAAGTCGAAACGGCCAAAACTAGGAACATGGGGCGCGACATGGAGGCACTCCACGGAGTGTTCTGCTTGAAACTCGCTTTGCTGAATTAAATTGGAACTCCCAGGGCACGGAGTGCTCTACCTAGATTCTGAGTTTCGTGGGCTAAATTCTACTTCCTCTCCGCGACGCGGAGAGGATACGGAGATGCCTTAGGTGCCATTCCTCTAGCTTCTTCTTTGCTTTCTTTCGCCTTGGCTCTCTTGTGTTCCCCATTGTCCATTTTCGTGCTTGTTTCTCCACTTAAGCGCGCTCACCTACACAACTAATCATGTTTGTTAGCTCATAAACAAACAAACGACTCGATAAGATTATAAACAAACTCATATTGAATTCAAACTAAGCTTCAATGAGGGCATAATTAACTTTCTAGGCATGTAATTATGCCTAAGATCAGTTAGCCCTGACTATCACTACAAAGTCAACATTTTCATCGACATGACCCTCAAACTCAGTTATACTCATCAAATTCAAAGGACTGACCTAATTTAGACTGACCTTTTTACTAACATCTTCAATTGCATTCACCCAACTATTACTCAATAGGACTTTTCTTATCCATAAGGTTGTCATTCTGGTATCAATCCACTATTTTATGGCTTAAGATCACCAGTCCTCATACTACCCTCCTTCTTCTTAACCAACAATACAGGAGCACCCCACATGGAAACACTAGGACGATAAAACCTTTATCAAGAAGCTCTTGGATTTGAGCTTTAAGCTCTATCAATTCTATCAAAGCCATGCGATAAGGAGGAATAGAGATGGGGCGAGTGCTCGGTTCCAAGTCAATGTAGAAATCTATATATCTATTCGGAGGCATACCAGGCAAATTCGTCGAAAACACTCCTCTAAATTCAAACACTATAGGAATAGATTCAATAGAGGGAGACTCAACCTCAACATCCCGAATATGAGCCAATTACGCCAAACAATCCTGCCCTACCAGTTTCCTACCCCGCACGAAAGATACGGCCTTATCTCACTTAGGCTTGTATCCCTCTTCCCACTCTAATCTTTCCCTTCCCGGAATCTCTAGAGTTACCGACTTAGCATTACCATTAAACACAACATAATATGGGGACAACCAAGTCATGCCTAAGATTATATCAAGTCAGTCATATACAACATAACCAAATCAACCCAAGTCTGAAAATCTATAAACACAACACCACAAACACGATATACAAGGGTGACTATGACTGACTCTTCAACTGGGGTAGAAACATGGATGGGGCATCAAGTACATCTCGATTCGTATCATATCCCCAGTCAAACTGAATGGACACATAAGAATAAGTAGGACCTGGATCAAACAACACATTAGTCATTTGGTCACAAACAAGTATACTACCTGTGACCGCTGCATCAGACACCTCAGCCTCGTTCTTGCTCGAAAAGGCATAAAACTGAGTCCTGTCATCTTAATGGGCAACCTCTTCGCCTGGTCGCATAACTCCTTTACCTACATTACCATTTCTCCGGCCTCCACAGCCTCGCTGATTTCCTCCTCATATGCCTAGGTTCTCCACAATTTTAACACACTTTATAACTTACGATTGATGAACACAGAATTAGATCGCGGGGGTTAGTTCGAGTACGATTCGGGGTCAAAAATTATGACTAGGGGAGAATATAGAGACAGGGCTGAGATTCTGTCACGCCCTGTCCCGCTCCGGCGGGAGAAATCCCGCCCTTGCGATCTCGCCGTGGTGGGAAAATCACGCCCTAGCAGCCCTGATGGAAGCAGAACCCCTGCCAACAATTTCTGGGGTTCCTCTCTTTTCTATATTTCCCCTAGATTTTCTGGCTATAACTAGGCATTTAAGAAAATCCCTTTAGCTAGGACAATCATTGTCTACCCCCCGATCAACCCATCGAAGTACGCACTTTAGAATCCTTTTACATCATTTCAACACTACCACACACATATCCCTAGGATACACCCAGACTCTCACACGGTTATCAGTTGGTCGCAACGTACGTCCAAACTTCTCACTTACGAACCACATCATAATTTTTCTAGACCATTGCACCTAATCTCGTGATGACTTTCTTTTCACAACAAGTTTCACGACACTCAAGCAGTTACAACTTGTAGACAAGTCCAAATTCTTTAATTAGTTTGTTCCATAGACGACCATTACTGATACCAATTGGAACCTTCTCAGTTCCAATGAACTTTCTTGTGTCCCTTCAGCCGGGACTACGTCGTCGAAGATACCAATTGGACTCAACTCATACCATAAGCGACAATAGTTGCTATCGAGCCCCACAAAATTGTTAATTCCAATTACAAAACTTGGTCGAACCCAATTCTTAACCGCCTCAATCTTTAACTGATGGTAACCAGACCTTAGATCAATTTTAGAGAAAACCGATGCACCTTGCAATTGGTCAAAAAGGTCATCTATCCGAGGCAATGAATACTTGTTCTGAAGGGTGACCCTATTCAACTGTCGATAAACTATACACCTCCTCTCTTGCTAGTGATGGTGTTACCACTTTTGTTGCTCTAGTTAGAACCATAAAGTGAAGGAGGAAACATACCAATTTGTATCACCCAGATACCAATTGAATTCAAGTCAGAGCATGAAGGAGTAGAAATAAGTTAGTTTTTCCTAAAGTCCTATAGCCTCTCGAAGAAATGTACGGATGTCATCGTACCGTTCCACAAGACTCTACTATACTCGTTTTAGTACAATGAGATCAACGAACCTAGGGCTCTGATACCAACTTTGTCACGACCCAGTCCGTCGTAATTGTCACACACACTAACCATCTGGTGGGAGAACCATTACTACAACCCAACTAAGCAGCCTTAACCAAAATACTACACATTTAAAGATATGGAAGCAGGTTTAAATATATATAGAGTTCCCATAAACTCCAAAGGTTTAAATAAAACTAACCAAACTAATGTGGAAGAACAACCCCTAGAATCTGAAAGTCATTGTATCAAAACTCTACTAACGACAAGTCAAAGAACAAGGGGTACAACCCCGAAACTAAACAAACACCTTAAACAAATAGTCTGAGTCCGAAAAGAGTGGACTTAAATAAGAAATATCCATGGCAGCCTAAAAGAACTGGTTCACCCTTGAATCCAGACACGCTCAATAGTCACCTAGCTGAGGTCTATCAATAGCCGCCTGAAAATGCCATGTACTCAACAAAGAAAAAGCAAGTGCAGTATCAGTACACAACCACAGTGTACTGATAGGATCACGCGGCAACCCCATTAAGTGAAACATATATAAGTCATTACAACATCATAAACATGCATACACCGAACATATACAATATCAATTATCATTTACGAGAAACATACAATTTTACATTCTCAATAACAAGTATATATGACAAGTCAATGGTCCTCTCATGGAACCCATACTCAAACAGTTAGTGTACCGGATCGTTGTACCTGTTCCAAAGTTAGTGTGTCGGATCGTGACACATGTTCCAAGTTTATGTTGGTACGTGGCAACCGATCCCAATTAGTATGTCGGTACGTGGCAACCGATTCCAGTTAGTATGCCGGTATGTGGCAACCGATCCCAGTTAGTATGCCGGTACGTGGCATCCGATCCATTCAATCATACCACAACCACAATCACAACGTACATTCTCAAAATCATACAATCAAGAGGTGATTCATGGCATATTGTTATTCATTCATACTCATTTAAGATTAGTGTGATCAATAATGCAACATCTGCATTCATACATGCAATATAATGAAGCAAGTACAAACATATATCACACATATAAAATCACAACCATCACCTACCTCGAATCCAAGCTTGAATCCCCTAAGGCACTTGAATATTCCCTTTTCGGATTATTTCTGCTTGTTCTAGGACTACAAGCAATTAATATACGCAAGGATCAACAACCAAAGGTCTAATTATCCGGATTATAGCAAACCCAATAACCCTAGACCAAACCCAAGATCCTAATACCCAATTTAGGGCTTTTTCCACCATAAATCCCAGATCAAAACCCTCCCCCATCGATAATAACCCAAGAAACTAGGTTCTATGCGGATGGCATGCATGTAAATTAATTATGATTAAGTAAAATGAACTTTAAATTTAATCACATGGCATGCATGTATTGGCTTGGTGTAAACACCCAGTGCGGGTAAGTTTTACCCCAAAATCTTTCATTCTTTAGTTATAGAATAACACATAAATTGAGATGGGGAGTATAAATTTTAAATGTGCATATACACTATACATTGAATTTTTTTTCATATATTTATTTTTTTATATTTTGATTTCCTTTAAAAAATAAATCTGACTCCATCACTATTTAGGAGTGCTAATTAAAGCCTTAATACAAATATCGAACAACAAATGAAATGAAAAAAATTCATTTATTTTAATAAGAGGACTTGGGAATTCAAGTTTTGGGAATGATAAGAGATTTTGTTAGATAAAAGTATGTTTTTCGTAGCTAAAATTTCAGATTAGTCAAATTGTAATACAAAAAATATTATGACATATCATGTTGGATTGTTGGTAAAAGGTGCATAATATTTTTGAAAAGTTAGTACTTATACTATAAATATGAGGAGAAATAAAGTTTTAGTCTTAGTTAGAAACAAGAAAAAGAAAATGGGAGAGGAATTTGTGAGTGACAAAGAATTGAAATGCCTTACACTTATTACTGGCTGGTATTTAGATGTGAGCTCTATGTGGCCTGGTCTGTATTCTATCTTTACTAATACATACTAGCTCGATTATTTTATTGAATATTGTTACTTTTAATTAGTACCAGTATTTAGTAAATTTTGATAAAAAAAACTTCATATTTTTTGCTTTGATGTTAGTTTAAACCTGAAACTTCACGATTATTCATAACTAGCACATGTTTACTTCATGATAGTGTAAATTATTTTCTATAGTATCACTGCATATATATTATGACATTATTTTCTATAGTATCACTGCATATATATTATGACATTAAAGTCCAAAATAAAAACTGTTAATAGTTTCTTTTTTTTTTCTAATCTAATGACATTTTTTTGGAAAAAAAAAATTGGGAATTATGTAGGGGAAATGATCTCACATAAGATAGAAATGATGTTATTCAAGGGGAAATCAAAGTACCAAGATATTATGCTCTTTCAGGTAATTAATTATATATGTAACATATTTTTAATTAATTAATAATATTGTGGCTATTATTAATTAATCAATTAATATGGCAGTCATCAACTTATGGAAATGATTGTCCATCTCCCACTTGCTTCTATTCCTAACCCAAAAAAGGTAACTTTCTTTTTATTTGTGTGCTCGATATTTCTATTAGAGTCCGACTAAATTTGAATTCACGTACTGATAATTTTGTTTGATATTTTTTAGGTTCTGATTATTGGAGGAGGAATGGGTTTTACTTTGAGGGAAGTCTTACGTTATTCATCTGTTTAGAAAATTGACTTGGTCGAGATTGATGAAATGGTTATTGATGTAAGCATTTTTACTTATAGACTTAATCAGAGGTGGAGCCAGGATTAAAAGTTTGGGGTTCTAATTTTTTTTTTTTTTTAAAAAAGACAGCATTAAGAGTTTGTCCTTCTTGATTTGTCAAAATGGACAAGTAACTAGAGACAACTAAAAAAGGAAATGTGGACAGGTAATTAGGGACAGAGGGAGTTATCAACTACTCCCTCCATCCAATAATAGTTGTCCACTATACTATTTTTGGATGTCCAACAATACTTGTCCACTTTATGAAATTAATGAATAATTTTATATTTAGTTTCTACTTTACCCTCATTATTACTTATAATCATTTTCCTATTACATTATTCAAGATATTGTGTAAAACTACCCTTCTATTTATAGTTTCTTAAGAAGTGTGTAAAATCAATAGTAGACAAATATTATTCAACAGAGGGAGTAATATGGCACGGAGGGAGTATTGTTATAATTATTGTTGTTGTTAGAGATATATAGCATATTTCTTTTAAAGAAAACATAATTTTATAAAAGTTGAAAGGTCAGGTTGAATCAGACGATCAGTTTATCAAAAATGAAATTATATGGGACAAGGTAAGAGTGATCTCTATTGTTGACAAGATGAATGAAGTGAAACTGAGATGGTTCGGATATGTGAAAAGGAGTTGTGTGGATGCACCCATAAGAAGGTATGAAATGTTAGCTATAATAAAAGTTAGGACAGGTAAAGGTAGGCCGAAGAAGAACTAGGAACAAATGATTAGACAGGATATGCCACAACTTTTATTTATTGAGGACATAACCCTATATAGCAATATAAGAAAGTCAAGAAATTGGGTAGAAGTTTAGTAGATAGTAGAGAGTTGTAACATTTCATGTGGGGAAAGCAAAAGGCCAGCCTCCCTCCTTATTCATAATCATATTTAGAAATCACTTTTTTATTCGGTATTTATTAATATTTATTGATATATTTGCTTTGTACCTTTTTTTGTTCTCTTATTTCATTATAATCGTGCTTCGAATTATATAAACAATAATTATAATATATAATAGTTGCAGTGGGGCTATTGGTTTTGTTATTTTCTCTACTAAAGGGCCTCCAATTGATTTCATAAATCCTATAAACAAAGTTGATGTAGATTTCATCTCTACAAATTCTGAATCACCTTTGAAGTACTATAACTCAAAGGTACTATACATTTTTTTCCTTTAGAATTAAAATTATATATATATATATATATATATATATTTTTTTTTTTTTTATCTTCTAATAATACTACGAATTTCAAGTATCTATTTGATGTTTAAATAAAATTGATAGGCGATGACCAATTGCAAATTTAATTTTCTTGTAATAAATGGTTAATGCATTAATAGTAGTGAGGGTGGACGGTTGGGCCATTTGAATCGAATATATGAAAATTTCGATTTGAATTTTTTATTTTCGAATTGAAGAAATTACCATTGATGTATTTTTATGTTTGTATCTAAAAAATGTTTTAATTTTTTCGAGACTCAACAATCTTTACGCCTCTTCTTCCTCAAAATGGTTCTCAAATGATTTCGAGTTTCTGGTTCAACACAGGCCATATCACTATGTTATTGAGACATTCCTGAAAGATTTCTGATAAATTTATGTCAGATTCAAGTATACCTAATTGTAATGATCCGGTTGATCATTTTTGAAAAATTTCACAAAATTACCGTTTTGTTCCTCCTGATATTGACCCCGAGTTATTTCTTTTTGAGTTTTGAAAGTTGGTCTTGAACTTTGAGTAAAAAGTTGTGAATTTTGTAAGTTTCAAGTTTGAAAGGCTAAAGTTGTTAAAAGTTGTTTTTGATGTCTTTTGGAATTTCGAGTGTTGGAATGAATGTCACGCCCCGAGCATACACTTCGGACGTGGCTTGCACTCGAGAACCATTGCTGGCCCCAAGCGAACCCTTGGCCTGACTTACTTACTCACGGAAGACTCTAAGCATTAATACAATGATCAAATGCACTTACTCAATGGTTTAATAAAATAACTTAGAATGTTTAAAAGTCAACATTCAACTTGGCCAAAATGACAACTCAAGTCTTAACATATGAAATGATAATATAAAGACAACCGAACTACTTATTGTATGACTGTCTATGAAGCCTCTAAAACAAATAGGGATGTCAGGACAAGACCCCCGATCTTTCTAACAATGAAATACTGAAAACAACGTAAAAGGAGTCCTCCGGAATGCAAAGAGGCTCACCAACTGACTCTGAGTGCTCAACTGGATCAACGAGGCGCTGGGTGATGATCCTAGTTACCTGTATCTGCATCATAAAAAGATGCAGGCCAACTGGCATCAGTACATTGAATGTACAAGTATGCGAGTTGGAATGTTAAACACAACATAGGCTTAAAAAGAATCTGAAGGGAACGCTTACCTTGGTTTTACTCAACTTCTGAATAACTTAACTCATTATAAAGCACTAAAGCATATGCAATATATAGAAAGCTTGTAAAACAGTGAAAAACAACTTAGTTCGTTAAAGAAAATACAATAACAAACTCAACTTTACTCATATAATAAAGTAATATAGTTTATGTGGGAGATTCTCTAACCGACAATCACCACTATGAGCCTAAGTGGTGATACAACGTCTTGCCCACGCAGCCAGAACTGTCATATACTTTGCCATCATATAGAACGCCTTAACTAAGTGGATCCACTAGTCTATGCTAAAAGCATCTTAAGGAGTCATCTAAAAAGTATGATCACTTACTACCCATGATGGCTACATGGTTTATGGACACTTGAGTTAATATGAACTTGCATCCCCATATCGGTGCTCAATACTACTCCTAAAATATACTTAGCTCATATGTTTTTAAAACAAACTTCTTTCTTTGGTTTGAGATAATTACTCAAAACTTAACTTAAAAGCTCTCTTGGAATCGATGTTCCCTTTCTTGCACAAATGTGAAAACATGTTTAAACTCTTTGGCAATACATAGTCCCCATATACTTCTTTGAATAAATGAACTTCAATCTTTACTCAACTTGAACTTCAAGTCTTAAAACAAAGTTAAAACGTTTGTGAAAGACTTTTGTAAACTTTATAAACTTCTCTTTGACTTGCTTCTTAACTTCTAGACTTGACTCTTAACTTTCCTTGAATTGAATTATGGATTCAAGGTTCATGATCTTATATTTATGGATGATTTAATGATGTTTAGATGTACCTAAGAGTGTTGGAATCAACTAGAAAACATAGGTACATTGGTAAGGAACTAGTACGGAAAGTTGGGAAAGAAATGGGAAGAACTGGTGCTCTGAGAGGCGCGTGGCGCCAGAGCACAAACTTCAGAGCTGAAGTTGTGGCGCTCTTGCTGGTGCGTCGCTCCAGAGCCCAAATTTCAGACTTTGAAATGGGGCGCTCTGAGAGGAGCGGAGCCCCAAGCCCTTGCCCAGAAAATTCCCAATTTTTCTTGCTCGTTTTTCAACTCTAAACCCCCTATTTCATCTTAGTTCTTTCCCCAAACACTTAAAATTGATTATACCTTCAATATATACCAGATTCAACTCGAAAACATGAATCAAATCTCAAGAAAACTTCAACAATACAACCCACAAGAATTCAAACGAATTTAATCAAGAACTCAAAGGATTTACTTTCAAATCAATATAACTTTGCTTAATTGAATCATGCTTGGCACGTGGGTGAACTAACCCAACGCTATATTATCTCACATACCTCATAGGGATCACCCCTTGACGAAATCCACAAGCTAAACTCGAACGTTCTTGACGATTCTTGATTTCTCTTCTCCTTTCTCCTCTTTTCTCTTTTCTCCAAGCCCAAGCGTGAACTTCAACTTTTCTAAACTGACTAAAATCTGACTTTTCCCCAATTAAATTCCTAAAAACGAATTAAAATAATTGATAAGGAAAAGACTAAAATACCCTTCCAAAATCTGGATTAGACTTTCCTTATTCAAATAGCCCAACTTCCAAAGGGTATATCTCACTCATGCGAACTCAGAATCGCATAAACTCGGCGTCGTTGAAATATTATTCCAAGAGCTTTCCTACCATAAATGGAAGTACACCTAAATCATGCTGAGCTAGGAGTTATGGCCGTTTGAACTTGACCAAAATTCAACTTATTCTAACTTAACTAGATTTCCAGATTTTTATTCTTTCCAAAAATGACTATTTCCAATTTTAACCCCTTCCTAGTTATTTCAATTTGCGAGATGTTACAATATCTCCCCCTTGGGAACATTCATTTGAATGAGATTACTCTTACTAGGTTAAGGGTGTAACATGCAACATTCAGCTCAAACACCCAATCAAGCAATGCAATTACAACATGCTAACTTACAAATAAAAAGCCAAGAAAATTACTAGTACCTTAATTCGGAACTTCTTCGGATTCGAAGAGATGTGGATATCTCTTCTTCATATCTTCCTCAGCTTTCCAAGTAGCTTCCTCAACAAATTGGTTCCTCCAAAGGACTTTGACTGATGCTACCTCTTTTGTTCGCAACTTGCGAACTTAGCACTCTAAAATCTGAACAGGAATCTCCTCATAAGACAAGCTATCCTTGATCCCAATATCTTCGGTTGGTATGATCAATGAAGGATCGCCCATGTATTTCTTCAACATGGAGATGTGAAATACCTGATGAACCGCTGCTAACTCTTGTGGTAGCTCCAATTCATAAGCTAATTTGCCAATCATTTTGTCTATTCTATAAGGTCCAATATACCGGGGAATAAGTTTACCCTTCTAACCAAATATCATAACGCCCTTCATGGGTGAAACCCTTAAATACACCAAATCATCTACTTCAAACTCTAACTCTCTTCTCCTAACATCAGTGTAGGATTTCTGACGATTATATGCCGTCTTCAACCTCTCTTGAATCACTTTCACCTTCTCCATAGCTGTGATGAAATCCATATTAATCATCTCCCACTTCCATTCTGAAAGTTCTATATTCTGAGCTAAACCACCGGGCCTTTGATGATCTACTTTAACTTGTTGGCAATTCAGACACTTGGCGACATATACTGCAATGCCCTTCTTTATGCTACTCTACCAATAGACTTCTCTCAAATCACGATACATCTTCCTGGAACCCGGATGAATGGAATATCTGGAGCTATGAGCTTCCTTCATCATCCTCTCTTGGATTCCATCCACCATTAGTACACACAATCTACCTTGATATCTTAATACGCCACCCCCCCTTGTTCAAAAGCTAAAATTTTTTGCTTATGAACATTTGCCTTCAATTCAAGCTAAATAGGATCTTGGTCTTGCTTTTCTTTCACTTCTTAAACTAATGAAGATTCAGCCCCATTCATTACCACTACTCCTCATTCTGTGGAATCCATTAGTCGGACTCCTAACCGTGCAAGTCTATGTACATCTATCGCTAACTCTCTCTTTTCTTCTTCAACATGGGCGGTACTACCCATAGACAACCTGCTTAAAGCATCAGCAACCACATTAGCCTTACCTGGGTGATAAAGAATACTCATGTCATAATCCTTGAGTAATTCCAATCACCTCATTTGTCTGAGAATAAGCTCTTTCTGAGTAAACACATACTAAAGACTCTTGTGATCAGTGAATACATCAACATGGACACTATACAAAATAATGATGCTATATTTTCAAAGCAAATACTACAGCAGCCAACTCTAAGTCATGGGTTGGGTAATTCTTCTTATGAATTTTCAACTGTCTGGAGGCATAAGCTATAACGTTGCCATTCTCCATTAACATGCAACCCAAACCAACTCTAGATGCATCACAATACACCACAAAACCTTGAGTCTCTTCTGGTAAGGTCAAAACCGGGGCAGTAGTCAACCTCTTTTTCAATTTCTAAAAGCTTTTCTTACAAGCTTCAGACCATTGAAACTTCACTATCTTCTGAGTCAACTTGGTCAAAGGGGATGAAATAGATGAGAACCCCTCTACGAACCTTCTATAATAGCCAACCAAACCCAAGAAACTCGTAATATCAGTTGGAGATGTGGGTCTAGGCCAACTCTACACTGCTTCTATCTTTTGGGTATCAACTCTAATACCATCATTGGAAACTATGTGACCCAAGAACGCCACAGACTCAAGCCAAAACTCACATTTAGAGAACTTAGCATATAACTCCTTATCTTTCAAAGTCTAAAGAACTATTCTGAGATGGCTAGCATGATCTTCATCATTCCTCGAATAGATTAGAATGTCATCAACATTACAACAAATGTGATATTTAGCTACGAAATTATTAGGTACGATACTAAATTTGTCGCTAATTATTCACTTTTTGTGACAACAATTATATTTCATGTTTAAATGTATGAGCAAAATACTTTTAGTGACAAAACATACAATTTCATAGCAAAGTTTTGTCCATTTAAGTTTCCCACCAAAAAAAAGATTGGCGCCATTTATTAAGAACTATTAGTGACGCATTTTAAGTTATCAACGACAACTTATTTTGTCACTAATAATGCATCCAATTTGTGACAAATTATTATTTGTCTTAGATGAGTTATAATTTTGGACACGAAGAAATTTTTTCACTAAAGATAAGTTATTGCAATAGCGACAAATTAGAATTTGTAGTCAAATGTTGTAAGCTTTAGCCACAAAATTTATATTTAATTGCTATCTAAATTTTTGTCACTAATAATATAATCAATTAGTGACAAACATTTTCTTGTCTCTAATC
>JAJOOR010010529.1:0-19121 GCA_036250505.1 Solanum acaule | reverse complement strand
GATTAGACGAGAAAGTAAATCGGCTCATTCAATCCATTGCTTTGCTCATCAACTTCAACTAACTCTTGTTGGGGTCTCTAAAAAGTGTGTTGAAGTGGAAAAACTTGTAGTATTGATCTCAAATATTTTTAATGTATTGGGATCTTCTTAAGCGTATGGATAATTTACGAGATTCTCAAAAATCAACAATTCAAGTGGCATTAGATATGGGTGAACTTACAACCGGTAGGGGCTTGAATCAACAACTTGGTCTTTCAAGAGCTTGTGGTACTCGTTGGGGATCTCATTATAAATCTTTTAACAATTTTATTATTATGTTTGGCTCTATTCTTGAGGTTCTTGAATCACTTGCTCTTGATGCAAGGAGTATGGATGAAAGAGCCAAGGCAATGGAACATCTTGAAGCTTATCAAACATTTGAGATTGCGTTTATGTTGCATTTGATGAGAGATGTCTTAGCAATCACAAATGAGCTTAATAAATGCTTACAAAAAAAAAAGTAAGATATTGCAAATTCCATGCTACTTGTTGAAGTAGCAAAGAAGGTTGCAAGTCTTAAGAGATGATGAATGGGATTCTCTTATTGCCAAGGTATCTACATTTTGTATCAAACATGATGTTTTGATACCTAACTTTGAGGAGCCATATGTTAGCTCTTTAAGATCACGACGGAAACTTGCTAACTATACAATCTTACATCATTATCGTGTTGAAGTATTTTGCAATATCATTGATTGGCAACTTCAAGAACTTAATGATCGTTTTGATGAGGTGACTACCGATTTGCTCCATGGAATTGCTTGCTTGAATCCAATTAACTCATTTTCAAGTTTTGACATAAGAAAAGTAATGAGAATGGCTGAATTATATCCAGATGACTTTGATGAATCCAATATGAGTATTCTTGAGAATCAACTTGCAAGTTACATTGTTGATGTTCGTGATGTTGATGAAAGGTTCTCTTATCTAAATGGGCTTTGTGATCTTTCCAAAAGATTAGTTCAGACAAAGAAACATTCAAATTATCCTCTTGTATTTCGCTTAGTGAAACTTGCTCTACTTTTACCAGTTGCCACTGCCTCCGTTGAAAGAGCTTTTTCGGCAATGAAGTTTATCAAGAATGACTTGCGGAGTCAAATGAGTGATGATTTTTTTAGTGGTTGTTTGGTGCCTTATTTAGAAAAAAGATGTATTTGATAAGATTTCTAATGATGTTATTATTAAGACATTTCAAGATATGAAACCTCGTAGAATACAATTGTAAAAATGTATGTAGTTGTATTTTCAAATGTAAAACTATGTTTTGATAGGTTTATCCGCATGTTTGGTTTCTTAACCTCCCTTCAAGGTTGTGTAGTTTTGTAATGTAATGAAGTCATTTTATGCCAAAAAGAATTTTTGTGAAGAAATAGTATTTTCGCTATGATTTGTGTTTTTTGTTAGTCTTTCTAATGTTAAATTTGTGCTTGCTCTCCATTTGCACTTTCAGGAGCCGAAGAGAATTCTAAAGGAATTGAAGAACTTGAAGAACTTGTAGTGTCTTGGCATATAGAGGGTTACGTTACTACTTTCCATCTTGTATTTACTGTGTATATTTTGTATATTGTCTGAAATTTATGTATTGTACAACCTTATTCTCGTAATGTTGGTAGCTCTTACACATGTGACATCTAGTTAGGGTGGTATCTTCTGTATATGTATATTTTTTCTTGTTCATAAATGCTCATGTTGTATATTTTGTACCTTTTATGTATATATTTATTCATGTTGGTCCATTTATCTCTTTTCTGCTTCTGCTTATCCCTTGTTTAGTAATTACCTTTTGCTATAGTTTGGATTTTTGCATACCTACTAGAGGGTTATTGTAGGTGTCATGATAGTTCGAGTTTTGGGTCGTGACATAACTCTACTTTGTAACCCTAAAATGTCATCCTTACAATCTATTAATAATTAATATAGAAAGAAAATTTGAATCACAAGAAGAAACTGCTTTGTCTTTATCAACTCTAAATCTACATAAGACAGGGGTGCGACACAACCTCCATCACGGAGTAGGAGGGCCGCACTGTGAGGTCCATCATGAGTGTTGTCTACTTTCTAGTGTGTCGCAAATCCAAAAGAATTCTGCCACATAAACAGGTTTCTCAATAGGTGGGGCGTGGCGACCGATGCATGGTGTATGCCTCGTACCACAGAGGCCAGAGCCCCTTCATCAGCCAGTCTTTGCTGCATTTCTATCCTGGATGATTTGCTTTGAGTTCCAACCCATCTTTCGGGTCAAATGTTGTTACTTCTAGCCTGGAATCAATCTAATCATATATATGACATCACCACATTAGTTATATGTTAAACAAATGGATTTACATGAGCTTATACTCAAAACATAGCAAAATTATGGATAATGTATGCTGACGGAATGCGTAAATACACCCCAAATCAAGAGACTTGTATTGAAAATACACCACATATAAGCGCAGCCTGGGGCGGCTGGTAAGGGTTGAAAAAAAGACTTTGACCTTAGGTCCCTAATTTTAGGAGGGCCTATTTTTTAGTTTATTAGGTAGGATTAAACTAGAAAAACAAATTAGAACTAAGACTCCAAATCCAAACGGCATTATGAGGTGATTTGATATGACTACATTTTACCTTTTCAATGTGTACTTTTTTTTAATTGTACAAGTTATCTTTTTTTTTTACCTTATTCTTTTTCTAATTTTATTTTATATATTATATCCTTCTCTCTTCCTCTCTTCTATTTCTTCTCTCTTTCTCTTTTCTAATCTTACATCTCTCTTATTCAAAGTTTAAAAATTTACTTATTCTATTGATAATTTCAATTTAAAAAAAATATAGTTTCTGTTTTAAATTTGGAGAAAAAAATATCGCAGCATCCCAATTCATTTTCGGAAATCAAGTCTTCATAGTTCTTGAATCCGGTAATATCATTCTAATTTCTAATATAACTTTTGTTTTGTGTCATATGTTTACTACATTTTTTATTTGATATTGTAAATAGTGTTTAAAATATTTGTTAGATTTTAATATGTCAACTAGAAAATATGAATTCGGTCATTCAAAACTTAAAAGAAAAAGAAAAGTTGATAACTTGATAAAATCTCAAAAAGGTGCCCTTGATAAATTTTTGGAAAACAATGTTAAGATTAAATAAAAAAAGGTAGGGGAATGCTCTTTAGAAGAACAAGTCACTAACTTAGTTGAAGTTGAGTTAGATAATGATATAAATCAAAAAGAAGAAGGAGAGGAAATAAGTGAAAAGTCAGATGTAGATTCCCAAGAAAATCAAGAACTTATAAATGAATTAAATAATCATACTTCTAAAAATATCTATGATCCTAGTCAATGGAATATTGTTGATACAAAGTTAAGAGACTTATCATATTATATTAAAAGTGGGAAGCTCCTAACCCCAAAATTGATTTACCGTTTTAACCCTACAGTATTACTTAAATATTAATTCATTAAAAATATTAGTTAAATATTAATTTATTAAAAATTAAATTTGTTGTCAGCCCTAATTTAATTCTTCAAAAACGTATAGCTCCTATTCAACGTCCCTCGCGATCACTGTAACAGTCGTATAGTTGCTGCTCAACCTTCCCTTCTGCAACACTCAAGTTCCATTACTTAAATTATCGGTTCTTCCAAAACCTTTTCAGATACTTCACTCATATGTATAAATGTCTTAAACAACATGTTATTGTCCATTAATCTGTTTCTCTTTTTTGTGCCTGAATCAAATACATCATTATCATGTAAAAAAAATTCCTGCTCTGTTTTTGTTGCATAATAGTTACGGTCAATTGTTAACAGAACTGTGATCATGAACGAAGGAGAGGACAATCAAAGAGTCCAGTGCATATTCTGATTGTAAGGATGATAACCTTTAGACTGGTCCAGTTCATGTATTGTTTTCCATCAACCATCCCAATCGCACATCATCAATAGTTTCTTGGGAAATGATGCCGCAAATTCTTCTCTGTTGTGTCATTATATGTGCACTGTTGTTGTTTTGTCGTTTAAGTGAAAGTATGCATAGTGCTCAAGTAGAAAGTTTTATCCAGGATGATATGAACAACCTGTGATGGAAAACATATATTGGAGTTTATGCAGTTTTCAGTTCCTTTTTATCATCTCGACTGTTTTTTTTTACTTTTAATCATTAACTTCTGTTAAATGTTGTTTTGTGGTTTTTAAACACTGTAGGTGTTTTACTTTGCTGTAGGGGGCAATAGGTGAGGGCGCTTTCTTAAGGTTAATCTACTTTCCTGACCTTGACGCTTTGCTTTTGCTTTGTTTTGCTGCTAATCGAAAATATATGTACACCCTTAGTTTCCTCGCACATTGCAATCAGTTTTACTTGATAGCTTTTAGATGGTCTTATATGAACTCGCACATTATGATCACTTTTACTTGATAGCTTTTAGTTTCTGCTAGGCAGAAATTATCATTCTCCTAGAGTAACCAATTCAACGCAATGCCAACCGGAGACTAAGAAATCAACTGTTTTACACTCCAAATATCAATAAAGATCTTTATCTCTACGTTTCCCTCTATAACCATGTAATCATATCTGAAACTTAAATAATTATTTCATGGGAGGGCATAAATTATTTGAAGACATTAATATAAAAGCTACCTGAAATATGATTCCAGCTGTCCCGTTCCACTTTGGCCTGAATGGCCGACTGTATTCAATCCCGGCCGTGACACGTCCTATCATAGAAAGTTTTATCCAGGATGATATGAACAATATGTGATGGAAAACATATATTGGAGTGTATGCAGTCTTCAGTTCCTTTTTATCTTCTCGACTGTTTTTTTTTTTTTTACTTTTAATCATTAACTTCTGTTAAATGTTGTTTTGTGGTTTTTAAACACTGCAGGTGTTTTATTTTGCTGTAGGGGACAATAGGCGGAGGCGCTTTCTTAAGTTTAATCTACTTTCTTGACCTTGACGCTTTGCTTCTGCTCTGTTTTGATGCTAATCAAAAATATATTTACACCCTTAGTTTCCTCACACATTGTGATCAGTTTTACTTGATAACTTTAGACGGTCTTATATGAACGCTTTGCTTTTGCTCTGTTTTGATGCTAATCGAAAATATAAACAAACTCTCAAATTAAGACCAACATGTGTCAAGTCTAATTTCAGACATATTACTACTGCCATAGTATTTTACTATTAAACAAACTCTCAAATGAAGACCAACCTATGTCAAGTCTAATTTCAGACATTATTCTACATTCCCATTGACTTTAAATTTGCTAACCACTTTGAAATTAGGATCACCTCAATTAAAATATTGATTACAGTTGTCAATTGTTTCTTAGAGGCTCATCCAAAGGTTTAGCGTAGTGATCAATGAAGTGGGATAAAGTCAAAAGAGACCATAATTCCTACCAGTCAGAAGGAGAAAGTCATTATATACATGGCATGGTCTCTTCGAGTCTAGCTTTTGTTTATATCCGAGTTTCATTCTATCTTGTAGATTCTCTCGTCTTTCTCTTCTTGTCCATTTTTCTGCCTGTATCTCTCTTCTCTCTCAAATGGCAGAAATAAGAAATGATATCATGTATACTCTTTACCTTCAGTTAAAGATAATGGAAGACCACCAACAAAAATTCTCTGTCTATAAGTTACTGGTATCTTCACGTCCACCTTATACACAAATAGAATATACTCTTTAAACATAAACCAAGGCAAAGAGTAATGGTAAATGAAGGAAAAATGACATTATGTGGTGCTTTCAAGAGAAAATCCACCACTTGATATTCGTTGTAGTTGTTCTTTTATGTTTTGCTCCTAATAGCAGTCCTAGCTTTGATTTAGGTATTACGCCTTAGGATTCCTGCTGCTGAATGTTTACTAAAGTTAACACACATAAAATTGCAAAAACTTAGCAGAGAGGAAGAAGTTTTTGTTGTCATCAAGCTCCACGCCCTCATTGACAAAACAGTCGACAAATGTATACACCATACCTTAAATTTCTATTATTCAACAACGTATATTGATGCTTTTCTATCCATTCATGAACAAATTTTTGAGCAATTAGCTTAGCTTTCCTATTTATTTTGAAATCTACATATTGTGATATGCATATTGCTTTTTGGGAATGTTGGATTGTCATTGACAACAAATCTAGCATATACCTCCAGATGTGTTCTTTGTTTTGTTAGTGTTATTTATAAGTCTGTTTAGTTTTTTGGTCTATGAACTGGAGATTTGGGAAATTTAGTTCTGCAGGCATCCTTTTGAAGTGATTAGACCTTGCTTCTTCCCTTTTTTGGTATAAATTTCGCGTAAGTAGATAAGCTAACAAGCTGAAGATGCAGCCACTAATGTTTGCATTAGAATAAATTCACATCACACCTCTTGTGGTGCGTACAACCATATCTGAAGCGAAATGTATAAAATGCCTCATATGGAAACACATCATCTCTTTTTCCCTTATGGATAAGCTTTGCAATGCTTCTGCAGAGTTGGATATAGCTACCTGGTAAACAATTTAAGATTCTGTAGGCTTTAGAAATTTCTAAGGAAAACTAAAATAAATTACAAAATAGATATATAGCATTTGCATTGTAAATCAAGGACAAGTATAATTTTTCGCATAAATTTTGTTGTTTATGAAATTCAAAAGAATCGGCTCTTGTTCAGGCTTCCAACAAATCAAGTGAACCAACTGTTTTGGTTGGTAGTTTGTGAGTACTTAAATTTATGCAAGAAGCCAGATGACTATTGAAGATAATACAACATAAATCCAAACAGGCAATACCATGTTATGTTGAGCTTATTGCATGCTTAAAAACTACACACAATATAACAATTTGATGGAAAAAAGTAAAAGAGAGTGTTGATGGCTCTTACTTCCGTCGCTCCACAATTACAACTCATTTCCTCATTTCTTTGGGTCTCTCCTTTTTTCATATTGGCATTACTATAGTGAAATTTCAATAAAATGAGCTTCATTTTTTAAGCTTCTTATTACCTGCGGGAGTCCCGCTGCCATTAGCCTTCCATGGACTTTACTCTCTTTTATTTGTATATTGCCCTTTGATAAATCAAAGAGATCGCTAAGAGAAATTGATATTACTTAAAAGGCATGATTAAGTATAAAGTCATATTGAGTTAAAACATTAGATATGGAATCGTATGTTTCTACAATTTGTTCTAGATTGTCACCATTGATGAGAATGTCATCAACATATACCAAGACTAGGTGGATGTTTGCCTCTTGAAGATTTTCTTTGTACTGCAACTCATAGCTCTTAAGTAATTCTCTTTGGATATCGGTTGGGTATATGTCCATTTAATTTAAGGCTTTTTAAACTGAAATTTTGTTTGATTTGTCTGTTTTGGCCCTCTATTTTCCTTCATTAATCCAACACCATCAACAATAATTTTATATTAAGTTTTAGTCATTAAATATCCTATATAAATGGATATCAAGTATATGTATAACCCTCACCATTGGATGAAACAATCTCAACAAATATGTCTCTTCTTCTTTCATTTTGTTTTGTTACTTAAAAGCTTAAATCCTCTCATTTATCATATTTCTTGTATGATCTCTTTTATCTTTATTCTTATGTAGCTCTACTGATTTTATTTTAGTAATATATGATGATTTCAAGTGTTCTTATATGCAATTCATTTGTTTTTTATGTTGGTCCATAAGTCTCTCTCTCTATCTCCCTCTCTCTATTTTTTGCACCATATAATTTTTGGTTTATATTGTTTTCTTTTTTCTACATCTCACAAATGATTGTGTTGTATTTCATAATTCAATTATATGTATGTAACTTGACAAAAACAAATTGTCAAAATTTACATATGGCAGAATTAATAATTTTGAATGAGCCAAAGAAGACGAAGGGTACATATATATGTAATTATTATTTATATGTGTCAATTAAATATTTAAACAATGATTATTTTATAACAAATAAATACTTTTATTTTGTAGGTGTAGACTATGAAATTGATAATGATCTACTAGCCACCCTAAGGAAGGCATATGTTGATCGAATTTCTTTACAACTATTACAAAACACCAGTCTCCTTCGACGACAAGTTCTCGATATGTATGCATCTGTAAAAAAGTGGAGGGTATTATTCCTTAAAAAGAAGGCGGAAACTTTAAGGCATTAAATATTTTGTAACTATAATGTCGACATTTGAATTATGTGTTGTAACATATTAAAAAAAGAACTTTTAACAAGTTAAATACTTGATATATTATAAGAATTGTATAATTGAAGTCGTTATAGTATTAGTTTTCAAAACAATTCACTTGATAACAATATTTTTGAATGATGTGTCTTGCAATGATCATAATATCAGTTGAATATGTTGCACCATTAATTGATTCGAGCTTGTATTTTACACATCATACACATATATTTTAGAAGTATTTATACTTATTAGCATGGTATACACGTGCAACACACGTGTTCGAAAACTAGTTAGTAGAAAAGGGACCAATTAGAATTACCAACACATGTTTTCCAAAAGATAAATTTGTAAGGCACTTTTCTACTATATATTATTTTCAAAAGTTGGCAGATGGAGAAAGACATGAAAGAAAATGGTTAATTTATTCCAAAGATTTGAATAAGGTATGTTGTTTTTGTTGTAAGTTATTTAATACGACCTTTAATGCAAAGAATAATAAGTTAGCTAATGAGGTAGTAGAGATTGGAAAAAATCTTACTACTAAGCTTAGAACTCATGAAACAACTAACCAACATATTATTAATATGAGTTCATGGATTGATTTAGAATTTAGATTGCGTAATAATAAAACAATCGATAAAAACATTCAAGATCAAATTAATAGAGATAGAGAACATTGGAAAAATGTATTGTCAAGAATTATTTCTGTCATAAAAACTCTTGGAAAAATTAATTTGGCGTTTAGGGGGGAAAATGAAAAAATCTATCAAGAAAATAACATAAACTTCTTGAGTCTTATTAAAATGATTGCAGAATTTGATCCAATTATGCAAGAACATATTCGAAGAATCAAACATGATGAAATTCATAATCATTATCTTGGACATAATATACTAAATGAATTAATAAATTTATTGGCAAGTGAAATTAAGAACAAGATTATTGAAAAAGTTATAAAAACAAAGTATTTCTCTGTCATACTTGATTGCACGCCAGATACAAGTCATCAAGACCAAATGTCTTTTATAATACGGAGTGTAGATATTTTGACAACTCCAATAAATGTAATCGAATATTTCTTAGAATTCTTAAAAGTGGATGATACAAGTGGAAAAGGTCTTTTTGAAGTTATTTTAGATGAAATAAAGTGTATTGGACATGATATTGATAATTTAAGAGGACAAGGATATGACAACGGGTCTCATATGAAGGGAAAACACCAAGAAGTGCAAAAAAGACTTGATATAAATCCTAGATCATTTTATACACCATGTGGTTGTCATAATCTAAATTTGGTACTTTGTGATATGGTTAATTCTTGTACGAAAGCTATATCATTCTTTGGAGTGGTACAACGTATATATTCACTATTTTTTTCGACTACTAAGCGGTGGAAAATTTTAAAAGATAGTGTACCTAGTTTAACTCTTAAATCATTGTCACAAACACGATGGGAAAGTCGTATTGAAAGTGTTAAAGCAATAAGGTTTCAAACTCCACAAATAAGAGATGCTTTATTTAAATTAGAAGAAGTTAGTGATGATCCAAAAATAAAAAGTGAAGCTAATTGTTTAGCAATTTTTGAGCTTGAAAATTTTGAATTTTATTAGGTATGACTATTTGGTATGATGTATTATTTGCTGTAAATTCAATTAGCAAAAGTTTACAATCAAAAGATATGTATATTGATGTCGCTATAGATCAATTAAGAGGTTTAGTTTTTTTTTTAAAACATATAGAAAAGAAGGATTTACAAGTGTTATGATTTCGGCTAAGGAAATTGCATTAGAGATGAATATAGAACTTGAATTTCATAAGAAACGTGTAATTTATATAAAAAAACAATTTGATGAGAATGTTGATAATGAAATCACAAGATCTCTTGAAGAATCATTTAGAGTTGATTACTTCTTATACATAGTAGACCTAACCATCTTTTCACTTCAAAATATATTTGAACAATTTGAAGTATATGAAAATATTTTTGGTTTTCTATTTAGTGGGAAAAAATTGAGATCATTAGATGATGAGAATTTAAAAAAATATTGTCTTAATCTTGAATGTTCCTTAAAAATAATACTCACTCCGATATTGACGGTTTAGACTTATTTTCTATATTAAAAGTGTTAAGGAAAATAATGCAAGTAGAAGACAATACTCTAATTGAGATACTCAATCAAATAAAAAGACTTGATTCTTTTCCAAATGCCTACATTGCTTATAGAATAATGTTAACAATTGAAAGAAAATTTTCAAAATTAAAAATAATAAAATCTTATTTAAGATCAACAATGTCTCAAGAAAGATTAAGTGGTTTGCTTATATTATCGATTGAAAACGAATTATTAGAAGAGATTGATTACACAAAAATTATTAACAACTTTGCATCTCAAAAAGCTAGAAAAATAGATTTGAAATAAAAACATATATAATTTTTTAATATTTTTTAAGGCCTCTAGTTTGATTTTGGCCTTGGGCCACCAATGGGTTTGAGCACCCCCTGGATGCAGCCTACATGCATATCAATTTTTCAGCTTCTACTCTAGATCAATTAAGAGGTTTACTTTTTTTAAAAAAAACATATAGAGAAGAAGGATTTACAAGTGCTATGATTTCGGCTAAGGAAATTGCATTAGAGATGAATATAGAACCTGAATTTCGTAAGAAACACGTAATTTATAGAAAAAATCAATTTGATGAGAATGTTGATAATGAAATCACAAGATCTCTTGAAGAATCATTTAGAGTTGATTACTTCTTATACATAGTAGACCAAGCCATCTTTACACTTCAAAATAGATTTGAACAATTTGAAGTATATGAAAATATTTTTGGTTTTCTATTTAGTGGAAAAAAATTGAGTTCATTAGATGATGAGAATTTTAAAAAAAATATTGTCTTAATCTTGAATGTTCCATAAAACATAATACTCACTCCGATATTATTGACGGTTTAGACTTATTTTCTGTATTAAAAGTGTTAAGGAAAATCATGCAAGTAGAAGACAATACTCTAATTGAGATGCTCAATCAAATAAAAAGACTTGATTCTTTTCCAAATGCTTACATTGCTTATAGAATACTGTTAACAATTGAAAGAAAATTTTCAAAATTAAAAATAATATAATCTTATTTAAGATCAACAATGTCTCAAGAAAGATTAAGTGGTTTGCCTATATTATCGATTGAAAAAGAATTAGTAGAAGAGATTGACTACAAAAAAATTATTAACAACTTTGCATCTCAAAAAGCTAGAAAAATAGATTTGAAATAAAAACATATATAATTTTTTAATTTTTTTTAAGGCCTCTAGTTTGATTTTGGCCTTAGGCCACCAACGGGTTTGAGCACCCCCTGGATGCAGCCTACATGCATATTCATTTTTCAGCTTCTACTCTAGATCAATTAAGAGGTTTACTTTCTTTTTTTTAAAAAACATATAGAGAAGAAGGATTTACAAGTGCTATGATTTCGGCTAAGGAAATTGCATTAGAGATGAATATAGACCCTGTATTTCGTAAGAAACGTGTAATTTATAGAAAAAAACAATTTGATGAGAATGTTGATAATGAAATCACAAGATCTCTTGAAGAATCATTTAGAGTTGATTACTTCTTATACATAGTAGACCAAGCCATCTTTTCACTTCAAAATAGATTTGAGCAATTTGAAGTATATGAAAATACTTTTGGTTTTCTATTTAGTGGAAAAAATTGAGATCATTAGATGATGAGAATTTAAAAAAATATTGTCTTAATCTTGAATGTTCCTTAAAACATAATACTCACTCAGATAGTATTGACGGTTTAGACTTATTTTCTGTATTAACAGTGTTAAGGAAAATCATGCAAGTAGAGACAATACTCTAATTGAGATACTCAATCAAATAAAAAGACTTGATTCTTTTCCAAATGCTTACATTGCTTATAGAATACTGTTAACAATTGAAAGAAAATTTTCAAAATTAAAAATAATAAAATCTTATTTAAGATCAACAATGTCTCAAGAAAGATTAAGTGGTTTGCTTATATTATCGATTGAAAACGAATTATTAGAAGAGATTGATTACACAAAAATTATTAACAACTTTGCATCTCAAAAAGCTAGAAAAATAGATTTGAAATAAAAACATATATAATTTTTTAATTTTTTTTAAGGCCTCTAGTTTGATTTTGACCTTGGGCCACCAATGGGTTTGAGCACCCCCTGGATGCAGCCTACATGCATATCAATTTTTCAGCTTCTACTCTAGATCAATTAAGAGGTTTAGTTTCTTTTTTTTAAAAAAAACATATAGAGAAGAAGGATTTACAAGTGCTATGATTTCGGCTAAGGAAATTGCATTATAGATGAATATAGAACCTGAATTTCGTAAGAAACGTGTAATTTATAGAAAAAAACAGTTTGATGAGAATGTTGATAATGAAATCACAAGATCTCTTGAAGAATCATTTAGAGTTGATTACTTCTTATACATAGTCGACCAAGCCATCTTTTCACTTCAAAATAGATTTGAACAATTTGAAGTATATGAAAATATTTTTGGTTTTCTATTTAGTGGGAAAAATTGAGATCATTAGATCATGAGAATTTAAAAAAATATTGTCTTAATCTTGAATGTTCCTTAAAACATAATACTCACTCCGATATTGACGGTTTAGACTTATTTTCTGAATAAAATGTTTTAAGGTAATGCAAGTAGAAGACAATACTCTAATTGAGATACTCAATCAAATAAAAAGACTTGATTCTTTTCCAAATGCTTACATTGCTTATAGAATAATGTTAACAATTTCCATAACAGTCGCCTCAACAAAAAGAAAATTTTCAAAATTAAAAATAATAAAATCTTATTTAAGATCAATAATGTCTCAAGAAAGATTAAGTGGTTTGGCTATATTATCGATTGAAAAAGAATTATTAGACAAGATTGACTACACAGAAATTATTAACAACTTTGCATCTCAAAAAGCTAGAAAAATAGATTTGAAATAAAAACATATATAATTTTTTCAATTTTTTTAAGGCTTCTAGTTTGATTTTGGCCTTAGGCCACCTACGGGTTTGAGCACCCCTGGATGCAGCCTACATGCATATTCATTTTTCAGCTTCTACTCTTGAACACTTGTACACTTAAACTTCAAGCTTAGCGGGCTTTCTTTCCACTTCTGTTTTAACCTAGAATTGTTTGATTTCTTCCATTTTTCTTCTAAATCATGCTACTCATCACTCATCCTTTAAAAATTGAAATAATATTTATTTCCGTATTACTTCATTCGTACAGTCAATCTTTTAAATTATCGTATTGATATTTAAATTGGTTTATTTCCGTACTATATCAACTATATAGTCGTGATTCTTTTTTGTACTTTATTAACTTTATGTTTTGATATTTAAATTTATTATATTTCCGTACTATAGTAACAACTATATGTTTGAGATTCTGTAACATAGTTGACATATTAACTTAACGTAATGATATTAGAATAATTGATTATTTCCATACTATATTTTATATACGTTCGAGATTTTTTTCCTTACTTTGTTAACATAATTTACATATAGTTAAATTGATATAAGTTCCGTATTGAACCAAACTTATACGGCCAAGATTCTTTTCAATACTTTATTAACTTATATGGTCGAGATTCTTTCTTCATTGGTAACATTTTTAAAATTATATGAGCACTAAATTATTCAAGGAGCGCATGTATGCTTTATTATAGAATGTGAACAAATCGATTGAAGAACGAAAAGCAGCAATACACAATTTAGTTCTAATATTTGGAAAACATATTTATAAAAAAATAATGAAACATCCAAAACAGAGCTGTTATTGTTTACCTTGTCATTTAATCAATTCTTGGAACCTGCATTTTTCAATCTTAAATTAGGAGGAACGTATGAAAATGAGTTGAAAGAAGAAGATGATTAGTATGAATCATACTGTTTGTGATTTAGCAATTTAAATCCATGTATATATCTTTGGTGACTAGAATAAAAAAAACTCAAAGTTTGAAGCGGAGAATATTTACCATTTGAGATATATATTTGTTCAGCGGTGGATTTTGTGAGTAGATACTTTGCCTTTAGTATATAAATAGATTATCTGGTAGTTTTCCTTGTGAAAAAAATATTTTTATAATTATCTATATATAAAAGTTAATGTACTTTTTTGATAGTTTAGTTAATTACACAACCATAACATGTGATGTGTTTTTCTCAGGTAGTAAGAATCCTCCACCTTTCAGTTTATTGATGTGGATTCGAATCATCAAGAAAATAAAAAGGAGGAAGCTCCCAAAGAGGGTAAAAAAGTTATAAAAAGTATAATTTTTTCTAAACATTTTTTTTTCTGTTCGCGATATGAGATTTTTAGATATCATGGGTTCACTATAAAAGAAAGGTGAAATGAGAAAGTATTAATTGAAAATCATTCCCTAACCATTGGAGAAATAAAGTCTTCAACACCAATTAGCCTTTCTAGCGCATGGAGTCCAACATATATAATATTAAATAAATTCTAAAAAATATGTACATAATATTAAATCAATTTTACAAAAAGTATATACATAAAATATCTTGTTTTGTAGAAAGATCATGAATTCAAACCATGCATCATGTTCATTGTCCTTTTTATATTTTGTCACTATAGACAAACCAACATTTTCACGTGGATTATATTTCAAAAACACGAAAAAAGACTTAGCATTCATTTAAAATGTGAAGTATTTTTGGATGGTAATCAAAGTGAAATTAATATCAATTAATATTTTACTGATTTTAGTGTAATAAATATTTTATAAATCTAGCAAGAGCATGAACCATCTCCTCATTCCAAGTTCTATTTAAACCAAGTAAAAAATTTCTTGCTTGCTTGCTTTGCTTTAATTTCTTTATCGGCTCCATTAATATTTTCACAAATTAAGAGTCACCATGCCATTTGATCAATTTGTGCAGGAGAAAGCACATGAAAAATCAGTAGACCGAAAAGGAAAACGTCCTATGTCTGAACTATATGAATTGAAACCCATCGTACCTATATTTTCCAATCTTGAGAAAGGAGGAACGTCCGAAAATGAGTTGAAAGAAGAAGATGAGTATGATTATGATCAAGATTTAGCAATCTTGAAGTCCATGTATCACTACTACTTCAATAATGGCAGTGCTATTCCATATTCAATATCAAAGGAAATGATTAATTACATCGATGATTTAATCCCTAACTTGAAATTTCATGGACAGGCATTGACTGCTAAGATCTTACTGTTGCACCACAATTTCTCAATTGACTGGGAAATGGTTGGAGGATATTACCCTGAAATGATTCATCCTTTTAATCGCGAGATTTTCAACTTGTGTATGGGTTTATGGGCTGATTTTGGAGACTATTATCCAATTGACAATCATGATTTAAACAAAGAGAATGATGCAGTTGATCACTAGAGTTCTTGATTCTTCATTCTTAATATTCAAGATCCATGTTTTCGTATTTGTATTTCTAATAATTTATTGGAGCACCAGTTTAAATTTGTTAGATTAATTTGAAAAATTAGTTTTCTTAGAACTTTTACTACAACCGAAAATTTATTTGGGATTAGAGATCATGAAAAGTAATTTTGATATGGAATTTTTCTCTTTTCCATTTTAGTTTGATGTCTTTTATTTATCAAGTTACACAAATAGATATCTTAATTAACCCTCTTTTTCAAGGAAGGAAAATAAAAACAATAGAATAAGAAAAGAAAATAGTCATAAATAACAAGTAATTTTGACTAATTTACTGTTTTCTTTGTTTTCAATAAATTTGTACTTTATTTAAAGATTTTTACCATTTATGTCCGTTGACTGAACCTGATAAATTTAAGATTAGATTTCATTGAAGATGTCATTTAATTCGAAGTAGTGGTTAAAATTTAAAGTTATTCAATGGAGATTTGAGTTATTTTGTGGTTTTCGACCCATTTTGCATGGAGTTTCATGTGTTGAAGTTCATAGAATGATACAAAAAAAAGAAGTTCATAAAACAGATGAGTACAAATCATCTAGTAGATTTCCTAATAAAAAGTATTGTATAAGTTAATATAATGTCATACTATATTTTTTTATACATTATTTACATGTTTAGTATGTTGGAATACTGACCCCCTAATTTGCCTAAGGAATGTGTTATTTTATTTATTCCTTTCTCGAGTACTGACACTGCATTAAGTAAAACAAGTAAGGTAATGACTTGTTGGTTTATTAGCATTTTAATATTAATATCTTAATATATTAATTTGTTTTATTTGGAGTTACAAGAATGCTGAATGATTCATTAGTTAGTGCCTCTATTCATTGCTGCCGTTGGTGGACATTTCTTTATTGCTTCTTCATTGGCAGTTAGAGAATGCACACATTGACTTTTTTCCGTTGAGTTGCACTTGCACATTGAGGGGCATTTGTTGCCCACATTATTTTTTACTCTTTATTTCTCCATTACACCTTGTAACCTATGTAACTTCTAAGGTCATTATCTTCACATTTTACTACACTATTTATCTTTCTATTCATTGCTAGGAAGACTTCTTCTAGTATAAATAGTGGTGACCTTCATTTGGTTTGGGACACACAACACACAAGGAAAATATAGAGTGCATAAAGTTTGTCAAAAAGAGAGTTCTTGTTAGTTGAAAAGAGGTGTTCTTTTTTGTGGAGCTTTGGACTCAACTCTTGTCCAGAGTTGTTGAGTTATACTTTGTGAAGGTTGTTGTATCCTGGAGGGGACAAGTCAAGAAGGACTACTGCTGGACCGGTGAAAAACATTTGCTGCAGTGGACTTGAATCTCCTTAAAGAGAGCGAGGTATCCGCGCCAGCCTGAAGAGATTTATATCTTCATTTTTATTTTCAATTGTAATCTTGTATTTTTTGTTATCTTGTAAGTTTTTCACTAACAATTTTAAGGAGATTCACTAATGGCTAAAATTGAAAAAACCGCGGATGTCAAGATGGGAGACCTTAACAAGCCATTTCGGTTCAATGGTAACCATTTCAAGAGATGGAAGGTTAAAGTACTTTTCTACTTAAGTCTTCTCAATGTTTCTTATGCGTTAACTGAGAAGAATCCTAATAAAGTTGATGACACCTCCATGGATGATAATGAACTTATTTCTCATCATTAGAAAGTGGAAAAGTACGATGGTGACTCCTATAAGTGTCGGTATTATCTTCTTAATTGTCTATCTGATAATTTTTATGATTATTGTGATAGAACATACTCTAGTGCAAAGAAAATTTTGAAAGCATTGCAGAGTAAGTATGATACAGAGGAGGCGGGAGCGAAAAAATATGCGGCTAGTAGATTTTTTCGTTTTCAAATGGTGGACAATAAATCAGTGGTAGACCAAGCTCAAGACTTTATAATGATTGTTGGAAATCTTAGGTCTGAGGAGGTTAAAGTTGGAGATAACCTTATTGTTTGTGGCATAGTAGATAAACTTCCACCTTCTTGGAAGGAATTTCAAAAAACTATGCCCCACAAACAAAAGGAAACCTCTCTTGAAATCTTGATAATTAAAATCCGCATGGAAGAAGAGGCAAGGGGCCAAGATGCACTTTTACAAACAGAAGAGAGCAACGCCACAACGAAGGTAAATTTAATTTCTTCAAATAATGCTACTCCTGAATCTCACAAAAATACTTCTTTGAAGCTTAAGAAGAAAAAATTCAAGAAAAATAATGGTGAAAATAACCAAGCACAAAATCAACAAATTCAAGATAAGGGACCATGCTTTGTTTGTGGCAAGAGTGGGCATATTGCTCGATTTTGCAGATTACGGAAACGTGGTCCTAACCCTCAGGCAAACGTTACCGAAGAACCTTTTGTGGCAGTGATTACCGACATAAACATGGTTGAGAGTGTTGATGGATGGTGGGCTGATTCTGGTGCAAACCGTCATGTCTGTTATGACAAAGATTGGTTTTAAAAATATACTCATTTTGAGGAGCCCAAAACCATCATGCTTGGTGATTCTCACACAACTCAAGTGCTTGGAACGGGAGATGTCGAATTGTGTTTTACTTCTGGAAGGGTATTAACTTTGAAAGATGTACTTTATACTCCTTCTATGAGGAAAAATTTGATGTCTAGTTTTCTTTTTAATAAAGTAGGCTTTAAACAGATTGTTGAATATGATCAATATGTAATTGTGAACAAGGGTATTTTTGTGGGAAAGGAGTATGCTTGTCATGGGATGTTCAAACTGAATGTTGAAATGAATAAAGTTTGTACTTCTGTTTATATGCTTTCTTCTACTAATTTATGGCATGCTCGTTTGTATCATATTAATGATCGTTATGTTGGAATCATGAGTAGTTTAGGATTAATCGCAATGATTAAAAAGAATTTTGAAAAGTGTTAGGCTTGTAGCAAAGCCAAAATCACTAAAAGGCCTCATTTTCAAGTTGAAAGAAAAATTGATTTGTTAGAATTAGTTCATACTGATATTTGTGAACTAGGTGGAATTTTAACTCGTGGAGGTAATAGATATTTTATCACTTTCATTGATGATTTTTCTAAGTTTACATATGTTTACTTGATGAAAAATAAAAATGATGATTTTGAAAAATTCAAAACTTATCTCCATGAGGTTGAAAATCAGTTTGGAAGAAAAAGGGATAAGGGTTTGAAAAATACCCTAACTTTGATCGGATTTGCTGTTGCGATATTAAACTTTCATAAGGACTTATTACCTCCCTAGACTATTTAATACCGTATTTTTACCCCCTGAACTATTTAATAGTGTATTTTAAAGGTATATATGTGTCCACGTGGACACATTACTATTTATAATTTTGCATTATTTTTTATGTCCACGTGGACAAATATATATGTTTAAAATACGGTATTAAATAGTCTAGGGAGGTAATAGGTCCTCATGAAAGT
>JAJOOR010010528.1:0-35502 GCA_036250505.1 Solanum acaule | reverse complement strand
AAGGTTCATGATCTCATGTTTATGGATGATTTCATGATGTTTAGACGTACCTTAGAGTGTTGGAATCAACTAGAAAACATAGGTACATTGCTAAGGAATAAGTACTAAAAGGTGGGGAACAAATGGGGAGAACTGGAGTCCCTGGCGCTCTGAGAGGCGCGGGGCGTCAGCCCTCAAACTTCAGAAAACATGTTGGGGCATTCTGGCTGGTGCATCGCCCCAAGAGGTAAACTTCAGAGACCCTTTTGGGGAGCATTGACTGGCGCGACGCTCCACCCCCTTCCCCAGGTGTTTGACGACTTTTCTTGCTCGTTTGTCACCTCTAAACCCTCTAAACTTCAATGGTTCTTTCCTCAAACACTTAGAATCATTAATATCCTCAATATACAATAGATTCAATTCGAAATTACACCCGGAAACATGAATCAAATCATCAAGAAACTTCAACAACACAACCCACAAGAATTCAACGAAACTTTCAACAATGTTAATCAAGAACTCAATTCCTAAACTTTCAATGACTTAAATTCGCTGAATTGAATCATGGTTGGCGCGTGGGCGAACTAACCCAATGCTATGTGATCTCACATACCCTTTTAGGGATCACCCCGACGAAATCCACAAGCTATCCTTGACGAAGTCGACGAATCGTGCTTTCTCTACTCCTTTCTCCTCTTTTCTCTTTTCTCCAAGCCCTAGCGTGAACTCTAACTTTTTTAGACTGACCAAAATCTGGTTTTACCCCAACTAATCTCCTAAAAACGAATTAGAATAATTAGGCAAGGAAAAGACTAAATTACCCTTCCAAAATCCAGATTAGACTTTCCTTAATCCAACAGTCCAACTTTCAAAGGGCATAACTTACTCATACAAACTCGGAATCGCGCAAACTCGGCGGCGTTGGAAAGATCATTCCAAGAGCTTTCCAACCATATCTGAAAGTATACCTAACTCGTCCTGATCTAAGAGTTATGGCCGTTTGAAGTTGACCAAAACTCAACTTTTCCTAACTTAAACAAATTTCCAGATTTTCATTCTTTCCAAAAATGACTATTTCCAATTAATAGCTTCTTCCTAGTTATTTCAAATTGCGAGATGTTACAATATCTCCCACTTTGGAACATTCGTCCTCGAATGAGATTACTCCTAATAGGCTAAGGGTGGTAACATCAAGTTCAACCATCCCAAAAGCAATTGCAAACAAACAACATGCTCACTCATAATATAAATAGTACTAAGAAGAAAATTAGTACCTTGATCTGTATTTTCTCTGGACTCATAGAGATATGGATATCTTTTCTTCATATCCTCTTCAGTTTCCCAAGTAGCTTCCTCAACAAATTGGTTCCTCCAAAGGACTTTGACTGATGCTACTTCTTTAGTCCTCAACTTGCGAACTTGGTGATTTAGAATCTTAACCGGAATCTCTTCATAAGATAGACTATACTTGATCCCAATATCTTCAGTTGGTATGATCAATAACGGATCGCCCATGCACTTCTTCAACATAGAGATGTGAAATACCGGATGAACGGCGGCTAACTCTTGTGGTAGCTCTAACTCATAAGCTACATTGCCGATCCTCTTGGATATTCAATAAGGTCCAATATACCGGGGACTAAGTTTCCCCTTCTTACCAAACCTCATAACACCCTTCATGGGTGAAACTTTTAGATATACCCAATCATTTACTTTGAACTCTAACGCCCTTCTCCTAACATCAGTGTAGGATTTCTGACAACTCTGTGCGGTTTTCAATCTCTCTTGAATCACTTTCACCTTCTCCATAGCTTGATGGACTAAATCTAGTCCTATCAACCCTGCTTCACCAACTTCAAACCATCCAATAGGAGATCTACATCTTCTCCCATTAAGAGCTTCATATGGAGCCATCTGGATGCTAGAGTGGTAACTATTATTGTAGGCAAATTCAATAAGGGTTAGGTGATCATCCCAATTACCTTTGAAATCAATGACACAGGCCCTCAACATATCCTCTAAGGTCTGAATAATGTGCTCTGCTTAACCATCTGTCTGAGGATGAAAAGCAGTACTCAAGTTCACTTTTGAACCCAAGCCTTTCTGGAATGACTTCCAAAACTGTGCAGTAAATTGCGCACCTCTATCTGAAATAATGGAGACCGGAACCCCATGAAGTCTTACCACTTCTTGATTATATAGCTTAGCATAATATTCTGTTGAATGGGTAGTCTTTACCGGCAAAAAGTGGGCTGATTTCGTCATTCTATCGACTATCACCCAAATAGAATCATGCTGCCTGCTAGACCTTGGTAACCTTGTGATGAAGTACATATTAATCATCTCCCACTTCCATTTCGGAAGTTCTATATTCTGAGCCAACCCACCGCGCCTTTGATGCTCCACTTTAACTTGTTGGCAATTCAGACACTTAGCAACAAACTCTGCAATGCCCTTCTTCATGCTACTCCACCAATAAACTTTTCTCAAATCACGATACATCTTTGTGGAACCTGGATGAATGGAATAGATGGAGCTATGAGCTTCCTCCATGATCCTCTTTTGAAGTCCATCTACCATAGGTACACACAACCTTCCTTGATATCTCAACACACCATCTCCCCCTTGTTCAAAAGCTAATACTTTTTGCTTATGAACATTTGCCTTCAATTCAAGAAAAATTGGGTCTTGGTCTTGCTTCTCTTTTACTTCTGACACTAATGAAGATTCAGCCCCATTCATTACCACTATTCCTCCTTCTGTGGAATTCGTTAGTCGAACTCCTAAGCGTGCAATTCTATGCACATGTTTCGCCAACTCTCTCTTTTCTTCCTCGACATGGGCGGTACTACCCATAGAAAACCTGCTCATTGCATCAACAACAATATTAGCCTTACCTGGGTGGTAAAAAATATTCATATCATAATGCTTGAGTAATTCTAACCACCTCCTTTGTATGAGATTAAGCTCTTTCTGAGTGAACACATATTGAAGGCTCTTGTGATCAGTGAATACATCAACATGAACACTATACAAATAATGACGCCATATCTTCAAGGAAAATACTACAACAGCCAACTCTAAGTCATGGGTTGGGCAATTCTTTTCATGAACTTTCAACTGTCTGGAGGCATAAGCTATAACTTTGCCATTCTGCATTAATACACAACCCAAACCAACTCTAGATGCATCACAATACACCACAAAACCTTGCGTACCTTCTGGTAAGGTCAATACTGGGGCAGTAGTTAACCTCTTTTTCAATTCCTGAAAGCTTTTGTCACAAGCTTCAGACCATTGAAACTTAACTATTTTCTGAGTCAATTTGGTCAAAGGGGATGAAATAGACGAGAACCCCTCTACGAACCTTCTATAGTATCCAGCCTAACCCAAGAAACTCCTAATATCAGTTGGAGATGTGGTTCTAGGCCAACTCTACGCTGCCTCTATCTTTTGAGTATCAACTCTAATTTCATCACCGGAAACTATGTGTCCTAAGAATGCCACAGACTCAAGCCAAAATGCACATTTCGAGAACTTAGCATACAACTTCTTATCTTTCAAAGTCTGAAGAACTATTATGAGATGGCTAGCATGATCTTCTTTATTCCTTGAATAGATTAGTATGTCATCAATGAAGATGATAACAAACATATCTAAATAAGGTTTGAAAACTCTATTCATAAGTTCCATGAACGCTGCAAGTGCATTAGTCAAACCAAAGGACATGACCGAAAACTCATAATGACCATATTGGGTCCTGAAAGCTGTCTTTGGAATATCACATTCCCTTACTTTCAACTAATGATTGCCTGATCTGAGGTCAATTTTCGAGAAACAAGAAGCACCCTGAAGCTGATCGAAAAGATCATCAATCCTTGGAAGAGGATACTTGTTCTTGATGGTAACCTTGCTCAACTGACGGTAATCTATACACATCCTAATGGAACTATCTTTCTTTCTCACAAATAAGACCGTAGCTCCCCAAGGTGAGACACTTGGTCGAATAAACCCTTTCTTTAAAAGATCTTTCAATTGCTCTTTAAGCTCTTTCAACTCTGCTGGTGCCATTCTATATGGCGGAATAGAGATAGGACGAGTTTCTGGAAGAACATCTATACCGAAGTCTATCTCTCTCTCAAGAGGAACTCCGGGTAAATCATCATGAAAGACTTCTGGAAATTCTTTTACTACTGGAACTGACTGAATGAGAGGTATCTCAACACTAGAGTCATTAACTCGGACTAAGTGATAAATACAACCCTTAGAAACTAACTTTCTCACCTTAAGGTACGAAATGAAACCATCCTTAGGCACTGCTGAACTACTACTCCACTCTATGATTGGCTCATTTGGAATCTGAAACTTGACAACTCGAGTTCTACAATCAATGGAGGTATAACAGGTATGAAGCCAATCAATATCTAGAATGACATCGAAATCTACCATGTCTAGCTCAATTAAATCAGCCATGGTGTCTTGGTGATTGATGAAATTGACACAATCACGATAGACTCGCTTAGGTAGAATAGACTCCCCAACAGGTGTAGAAACACCAAAGGGTTCACAAAGTTTCTTAGGAAGAACATTAAACTTAGTTGCAAAATAAGGGGTTACAAAAGATAAACTTGCTCCTGGGTCTAGCAAAGCATAAACATCAAAAGCAAAGACTTTGATCATACCAGTAACAACATCTGGAGAGTTCTCTTGCTCTTGACGATTGGTGATTGCATAAAGACAGTTTGTTCCTCCGCCAGTACCTGAAGTAGCTCCTCTAGGTGCAGTCCTGTCTGGGGGAGCAACTGATGAAAATTGGGCCCTATTGCCCTGATTTCCACTACCTTGCCTGTTCTTTGGGCACTCTTTCAAGAAGTGATCCTCTTGTCCACACTTGAAGCAACCTGTCTGGCCCTATGACACTTACCTGGGTGGGTTCTACTACACTAAGCACATGCAGGAGCCCAATTACCTCCTTGTGCCACACTACCCTAAGAATGTGCAGGTCTAGCTCTGAAGTTCTGCAAATTCTAGCCATTATACTCACTTTTGTTTCTGGGTGCAGGTGCACCAGCAGATGATGGAGCAGGTCCCTTTTGCTTTTGCTGAAAGGATGAACGGTTCACATTACCTTTCTGCTGCCTAGACTCATTTCCTATCTTAACTTTCTAATTTCTGAACTCTTCCCTGTCCCTCAGCTTCTCTTCCTCAACCTGCTGCACATAAACCATCAACCTTGATATGTCCATATCCCCGATTAGCATTGTAGCCCTACCTTCCTTACTCAACAGACGAGACAACCCAGCAACAAATAAGGTCATTCTACTCCTCATGTCCGCAACCATCTCCGAAGCATAACGGGATAGTTGGGTGAACTTCAACCCATACTCATGAACACTTAAAGAATCCTGCTTAAGTGTGAGGAACTCATGTACCTTGGCCTCTTTGAATTCTCGTGGAAAGAAACTCCCCAAGAAAGCTTCCTCAAAATAGGCCCAACTTTCAGGTGGTGCATCCTCAACTCTACCGCCCTTTCCGCTGTTCGAACCCAGTTCTAGCAACATTCTTCAGTTGATATGTAGCTAGTTCAACTCGTTCAGTATCTGCCACATGCATCACATCAAATACCTTCTTCAGCTCCTCAATAAAGCTCTCTGGATCCTCTGTAGTGCTCGAACCTGTGAAACTTGAAGGGTTCATCCTCAAGAACTCACAAATCCTTGAAGTGTCAGCTCCTTCCTGTCAAACTTCCCTTTGCTGACCAACCTGGTTAGTCACAACTTGACTCAGAATTCTAATTGCCTCTCTGAACTCATCATTAGTAACTTCCCCTTGAGGTTGCACTTCAGGTGCATTAGGTAACTCTTGGTCCTCAATATTACGCCTAGCAGGACGTCTTCTAACAACTCTTCGTGGAGGCATGATTATCTGAAAACACGCGCAAGCACGAATTAGAAAGAAACTTTTTAGAGATCAAACTCTAATTCACGAAATGAGTGTGAAAGAAGTGAGAAATTTTCCTAAGTGTTGCAGCCTCCTAATTATAGATGTGGCGCGCTTCACACTGATAACTAGGACTCTATAGACATGGCTTTATAAACTCCCTAGGACTCTTGAACTCTGGACTCTGATACCAAGTTTGTCACTCCCCGAGTCTACACCCTGGGCGGGGCTGGAACTCGAGAACCGTTGCTGTCCCTAAGCGAACCCTTGGCCTGACTTACTTACTCAGCGGAAGACTTAAGCATAAGAGATATAGCTCGCGTGATAACTTAAAAGATAATAACTTTGCCAAAATGGCCACCCAAGTCTTAAACGTATATAACTGAAATGAATAAGACTAAAGAACTAATACTATCTGTCTATGAAGCCTAAAAAATAAATAGGGATGTCGAGACAGGACCCCCGATCATCCTAACAACTGAAAACTAGAAAGCAATAGATAAAAGAGTCCTCCGAAATGCAAAGAGGCTCACCAACTGACTCTGAGTGCTGAACCTGATCAACGACGCACTGTATGCTGATCCTGGTTACTTGTGTCTGCATCATAAGATGATGCAGGTCAACTGGCATCAGTACATTGAATGTATGAGTATGCGAGTTGGAATGCTAAACAATGCTGAAAGAAACACTTATCTTGGCTCTTCTCAACTCATGAATATCTTAACTCAAAATGAAGCAATGAACATATGCGATATATGAAAATCTTTATAAAACAATAAAAGCAACTTAGTTCGTTAAAGAAAATACAATAACAAATTCAACTTTACTCATATAATAAAGTAATATAGTTTATGTGAGAGATTCTCTAACCGATAACCACCACTATGAGCCTAAGTGGTGATACAACGTCTTTCCCACGCTGCCATAATTGTCCTATACTTTGCCGTCATATAAAACACTTAACTTAGTGGATCCACTAGGTTAACTTATGTGATCATCTAAAAAGTATGACCCATTAATACCCATGATGGCTACATGGTTTATGGAGACTTGAGTTAATATGAACTCGCATCCCCATATTGGTGCTCAATACTACTCCCAAAAATATACTTTGCTCATATGTTTTAAAAACAAACTTCTTTCTTTGGTTTGAGATAATTACTCAAAACTTAGCTTAAAATCTCCCTTGGAATCGACGTTTCCTTTTCTTATTCAAATGTGAAAACATTTAAAACTCTTGGGAATACTTAGTTCCCTTATAGCTTTTTGAGAAATGAACTCAACTCTTTACTCTTTTCTTAACTTGAAACTTAAGTCCTAAAACAAGGTGAAAACGTTTGTTAAAGACTTTTGAAAACTTTAATAACTTTGTTTTGACTTGCTTCTTAACTTCTAGACTTGACTCTTAACTTCTCTTGACTCTGATCCTAACTTTCCTTGAATTGGATTATGGATTCAAGGTTCATGATCTCATGTTTATGGATGATTTCATGATGTTTAGATGTACCTTAGTGTATTGGAATCAACTAGAAACATAGGTACATTGATAAGGAACAAGTACTAAAAGGTGGGGAACGAATGGGGAGAAGTGGAGTCCCTGGCGCTCTGAGAGGCGTGGGGCGACAGCCCTCAAACTTCTTAGAACATGTTAGGGCGCTCTGACTGGCGCATCGCCCCAAGGGGTAAACTTCAGAGACCCTTTTGGGGCGCGTTGGCTGGCGCGACGCCCCACCCCCTTCTCGGGTGTTTGACGACTTTTCTTGCTCGTTTTTCACCTCTAAACCCTCTAAACTTCAATGGTTCTTTCCCCAAACACTTAGAATCATTAGTACCCTCAATATACAATAAATTCAACTCAAAATTACACACGGAATCATGAATCAAATCATCAAGAAACTTTAACAACACAATCCACAAGAATTCAACGAAACTTTCAACAATGTTCATCAAGAACTCAATTCCTAAACTTTCAAAGACTTAAATTCACTGAATTGAATCATGGTTGGCACGTGGGCGAACTATGCCAATGCTATGTGATCTCACATACCTTTTTAGGGATCACCCCCTACGAAATCCACAAGCTATCCTTGACGAAGTCGACGAATTTTGCTTCCTCTTCTCCTTTCTCCTCTTTTCTCTTTTCTCCAAGCCTTAGCGTGAACTCTAACTTTTCTAAACTGACAAAAATATGGTTTTACCCCAACTAATCTCCTAAAAATGAATTAGAATAATTAGGTAAGGAAAAGACTAAATTACCCTTCCAAAATCCGGATTAGACTTTCCTTAATCCAACAACCCAACTTCCGAAGGGCATAACTTAATCATACGAACTCGGAGCGTGCAAACTCGGTGGCGTTGGAAAGATCATTCCAAGAGCTTTCCAACCATATTTGTAAGAACACCTAACTCATGCTGAGCTAGGAGTTATGGCTATTTGAAGTTGACCAAATCTCAACTTTTCTTAACTTGAACAAATTTCTAGAGTTTCATTCTTTCCAAAAATGACTATTTCCAAATAATAGCTTCTTCCTAGTTATTTCAAATTGCGAGATGTTACACTTGAATTCAGTCAGATTCTTGATTCTTTATATCATTTTAGACCTAGGGTTTCTAGAATTTTAGGTTTATGCTGTGATTCAACTGTTAGACTAATCCAAATCAGATTATCATGTTTTTGTGGAATTATTGCTCAGTCTTTTGCGTGAAACTCAGAACCCTAGTTGGGTAGATTCATTTAGTTCATGAATTATACATGCTAGGTCACTTTATTTAGTCTTACATGCCTTAGTTAAGAATGTTTCATTATTAGTATATTAATAGCTTGTCAGTATTTTGAGCTATTCAGTATTACATAAATTTAGTTATAATGTGTTACTTAATAATTAGTTGGGAGTAGGATTAATACCGAGTGGACTACGGGTCAGTCACCCTCATAGTCCTAGAACTATGTGTCCCCGTTGGTAAGTCCCCTCTGTGGGCATTATACTTAGTGATCACGCCAGTCATGTCTCTATACCCTTGGCAAGGTATATTGGGTCCTCTCGATTGGGGTATACATCGGACTCCACAATTAGCTCATGTGGTTTTATGTCGGTTATTAGTAGCTCCCACTGACAGATTCTAGTGTATTGACCAGGTTATCACTTACAGTTCAGTATCCAGTCTCAGTATGTTATAAACTTGGTCACTACATTCAGTTAGTTCATATTCAACATGTCTAGCATGTTTATCATGTTTAGATTATATCATTTCTCAGTTATGCTTTGTTCAGTTATATGTTTTAGTCAGATTTATCCTATATTGCATGCTCAATACCTTTCAAGTACTGATGCATACTCTGCGCTACATCTTCTCGTGATGTAGGTTCAGGTCCTCAGCATTCAGATCACGCATAGATTGGTTCCCGATCTCCAGTTCAGCAGCATCAGTGGTGAGTCCTCATTCTTCCAGGATGAGTGACATGTTATCTTTCCATTTTCATTCTTTAGTTTCAGTTTTGTTAGAGTTAGCTAGGGACATGTCTCAACATCTCGAGTTAGCAGAGGCTTTATTTCAAACATAGTTTAGATTCAATTTTAGTTGAGTTTGATCTTTCAGTTGTCATTAAACTCAGTTTTATATATTCAGATTTAGAATAGGTATCCCCCATTATTCCCCCCCTTTATGTCATGATTAAGCCTCCATGTAGTATGCCTATTTTTTAGCAAATCTTTAAGTATGCTTATGATATGCCAGTAGGGTTAGCTTGGGGTTATTCATGATCCTAGGTCCCGCGTCCGCATTCTAGGGGTAGTTTCAAGGTTTGACGAAAACTAACAATTGTTAATTTAGAAGTAGCCTAGTAAAACAAAATAAAATGTGTTTTGTAGTAACAATAAATATGCTCACTTGTTTTTGTTCTCATATGCAAATGTTTTTTTTTAAAAGCTTAGAAAGGTATATGAGTATGAGAAATTTCACATCACTAATATCAGAGTGACGCATGGCATTTTTCGAGATCTCATCACTACCCCAATTACTAAACACAAAAAATTTGTGTTTGAAAGTGAGAGAGAAGCACTAGCTGAGATCTTATGCAAATGGATATTGGAATTTACACAGCAAGGGAAAAAGAAATTCACTTATCAAAATGACAAACCTCACTAATCATAACAACACTACATAGAGACCTCGTAGCCTCTAATAATTCTCAACAATAATACTAAGATGAAATATCAAATCCGAATATAATCAACTAATATCATGAGGCTAAAGCTAAATTTGTTTCAGGTAATCTAACAAAAAGTGCATATAAACTTACTAGCATATTTGGAACGTTGAGGCCACAACAAAACTTGAATAACCAACATATCATCTTTGCTTGTTCATTCTATTTAGTTCCTATTGATGGATCTCACTACCAAGTGAGACTGTACCATTCATATGAGAAACCTAAAATATTGTCTTTTTTAGTACCAAAATCTCAAAATAAGGAAAGAAGCAAATCTAAGTCACATTATATTTCAATCAATATTAGTTCAAAAGTTAGGGGAAAGGACCAAATATTAATTGTAAGTAGTTAAGAAGACTCGCGTTTTGTAGTTTTTGATGGTATGAATAGTTTGAGTTTCAGCCCTGCGCTTGAAGAATCAAATACAACAACTGTTGCTTTCATTTCCTCCACGAGTAGCAGTGTTGCTCCCAATTGCACATGCAAATGTACGTGGTCGCGCATGTAATCTAGTGGCTCTTAAAAGAATCGTATTATCGAACCCAAAGGACTTTTCAATTAACTATTTACTAAATTATACTAGTCTAATTATTTATTTAAGAGTACCAAAAGTGTTTGATTTTTATTTGTAAAGAAAAGAATGCAGGAATTAAATAATAATATTACTTACAATGGTTGGAAAATTCCAAGGCCACGACATGCATAGGGTTTCATCTATCACATCTCATGCATGAATTAACTACAGTTATCAAATTACTGATTTATAGGTTTGAATTTATGATCATGGTCTCCCGACCTCTAATTGCCTACTCAAATTAGTTGTCTCTAACTACATCGTTGAGCGGGGATAGGCAGTCCTAATTGGCGAGAATTTATATTTCATCCAGCTTCCTAACCAAGCTAGGTGTTAGTCCAAACGTCATTTCTAAAAACAAATAAACTCAATTTAATGGAAGATCAAGCTTTCCGTATCCTTTCGTTTATATACCTTAGCGTCTCTCGAGTTTAAGAGTAAACAAGAGATTTATCTCTATGATGGGCAGCCAAGAAATACTAAAATAAATATACAAAAGTAATTTAAGCGATAACCAATCATTAATTCAAAATAATTGATTTTCAACAATTACCCATAGCTACAGCCCCAGGACAAGGGGCTTTAGCTACTAATGTTTAAGAAAAGAAAGAAGAAAAAAACCCTAAAAAGTATTGTCGACTTTGTATCTAATTCCCTATGATTGATAATCCCCTAATAATTATTATCATGGACTATTTATAGAGATAAAAACTCTAAACAAATTAACTTAGTCCAAAATTTATAGAGTTTCTAGTTGTACGCCTGGAACTGTAACCTACTCAACAATTTCGTGCATCTCTTCATCTACTGCCACATGACAGTGAAAATTCTTTTGGATTTCGTTGTTTGTTGCACAAACTGCACTTTGTATATTTATTTATTATAATATTAAATTTAATCCATTAAGTTGTGTGCTTGATTTTTTTCTATAATCTTCCATCTTTAATTCGTTTTAGCTCCAAATTTCTTTATCTTTTCACCAATTTACTCCTACAAATAAAATACACTATTTAGCACAATCCATAAAATTTATGCTCAAAAAGGACAAATAAAAATACTAAATGTGAGACAAATAATGATAAGAAAATATATTTTTGGCCTCACATCAACACCCCACACTTAAACTTTTGCTCGTCCTCGAGCAAACATTAAAGCTCATCTCAAAAAATCAAATTGAGAATGTCATCACTTTGGTTGATACAAAAATTAGGCCATATAGAAATTTTAAACCGTCAAGTGCAACTTCCGCTCATTATGCAAGACATCCAAATACACAACAAACCTCTAACCTCCTAACCTTAAGGAAGGACTTTGAACTCATCGAATTTAAGCTTGATCGCCTGCTCTCATCAAAGAAAGTTAATAAAATCACCTATCTATCATGAAACAAGTTCCCTCACAAAAAGAAATAGTCCACACACTTAATTGAAAAGATGGAATATAAATTAAGGACTTTATATCAAGAACAACTCTCACACTCACAAAGAAAATTCACACGTATGCATAAAGAACCATATGCTTGCCCATTATGTACATCTCCACTAATTAAGCATGCTTGAATAGAATGTAATAGGACTTTAACGGGTTGTAATGTAGGCTAGGGGATGGGTAGGAAAATTATATAATAGTGACTTACACTTCCTTAAGTACTTTGAACTTTAAGACTTATTCACCCATTAATTTCTTCTTTTTATTTTCAGCCCTCTCTTCAAGAATTATTTTACAACTAATTCTCATCATCTCAAGAATGCTTCAATCACATTTTTTTTCAAAGAATTTTTTTTTCATAGGATTTTTTTCATGTCACATTCTTTTGTTCTTCTTTTTTTTTCATCACATTCTTTCAAAGTGATATTTTTAATCAATTTATTATAATGAACTGTTCCCGTCGTTATAGAAAATCTAATGGGGAAAACTTTTGGGCCGGAAAACCTTTTGGTAGTAACTTGAAATTTTCTAGCCTAGTCCAGATTTGGACGAAATCAGAGTCAGTGAGGTCTAGGGAAATCTGGTAAAAAATGAGAGGTTTAATATGGAATGTGATTACATGTGTGGATAGCTAAGACGTTAAGGTACCTGTACGACTTTACAGAATTGAATTCGGGTGAGAAACTGGTCTTAGCGTGAACGAGTATTTTCTGAGTGTCATGGGATGAAAGTGTGTTGTAAAATAGGGGTTTGGAATTCTTAAATTTGATCACCGTTTCCGTGCATGCTTCCAGAGAGGGATTAGTGCCACCAGAGCGGGGCAGCTATAGCGGGATGAGGTCTGCCACAACGGGATAGACGCGACTTAAGTCGAAAAGAAACCCCAAAAATATTTTATTCTGCACTTTTCGACTTTGAGAGCTAAGAAATGACCCAAGGCTATTTCTTGAAGGTTTTTCACCTCTTCTAGCACTAAAGGTAAGGATTTTACTCCACTAATCCGTTTTTTGATCCATAGAACTTGGGTTCTTGGTGAATTACTATTGGGGGAGGGTTTTGATTTGAAACTAATGGTGGAAAAAGCCCTAAATTGGGTATTAGGATCTTGGGTTTGGTCTAGGGTTAGTGGGTTTGTTATAATTCAGATAATTAGACCTTTGATTGTTGATCCTTTCATATATTAATTGTTTGTAGACCTAGAACAAGCAAAATGAATCTAGAAAGAGAAGATTCAAGTTCCTTAGGGGATTCAAGCTTGGATTCAAGGTAGGTGATGGTTGGGATCTCATGTTGTGTGATATATGTTTGTACTTGCTTCATTATAATGCATGTATGTATGCGAATGTTGCATTATTGATCACACTAATCGTGGATGAGGATAATTGAATAAATGAATGCCATGAATCACGACTTGATTGTATGATTATGAGAATGTACTTGTGATTGTGATTATGACTTGTTGAATGGATCGGGTGTTACGTTCCAACACACTAACTGGGATTGGTTGCCACATACCGGCATAAACATTAGAATGGGTGTCACGATTCAACATGCTAACTGGGATTGGTTGCCACGTACTAGCATAAACATTGGAACAGGTGTCACGATCCAACACACTAACTTGGATCGGGTACCACGTACCGGTACACTAACAGTTTAGGTATGGGTTCCATGAGAGGACCATTGAATTGAGTTTCGTGAGAGGACCATTGAATTGTGTTGTGTATCTACTTGTGATGATTACGTTCATATCTAATTGCGATTGAGGTTGAAATACTATTTGTTGCTCTAAAATGATAACCAATGTGTATTACTCAGAACGTGGAATGCTACTTTTATCCTGACAAGATGACTAATATTGTATATGTTACGTATATGCCTGTTTTATAATGTTGTTGTTACTTGCATGTGTTTCACTTATTGGGATAACCGCGTGATCCTACCAGTACACTGTGGGTGTGTACTGATACTGCACTTGCTCTTTCTTTGTTGAGTATAGGGCATCTTCAGGCGGCTATTGATAGACCTCAGCTAGGTGACTATTAAGCTTGACCGGATTCAAGGGTGAGCTAGTTCTTTCAGGCTACCATGGATCTCTCTTGTTTAAGTCCACTCTCTTCGGAATCAGACTATTTGTTTAAGGTGTTTGTTTAGTTTCGGGGTTGTACCCCTTGTTCTTAGACTTGTCGTTAGTAGGGTTTTGGTACAATGACTTTTAGTTTCTAGGGGTTGTACTTCCGCATTAGTTTGACTAGTTTATTTAAACCTTTGGAGTTTATGGGAACTCTATATGATTTGTTTTGGTCATTTAAACCTTCTTCCATATCTTCAAATGCCTTAGTTTTTGGTTAAGTTGTTAGTTTTGGTTGTAGTAATGGTTCTCCCACTGGAGGGCTAGTGTGGGTGCCAATCACGTGGTCTCGGTCATGACAAAGTTGGTATCAGAGCCCTATGTTCGTTGATCTCATTGTACCAAAATGAGTCTAGTAGAGTCTTGTGAAACTGTACGAAGACGTCCACACTTTTCTTCGAGAGGCTATAGGACTTTAGGAAAAACTAACTTCTTTCTTCTCCTGCGCGCTATGACTTGAATCCAATTGGTATCTAGGTGATACAAACTAGTATCTTTCCTCCTTCACTTTATGGTCTGAACTAGAGCAACGAAAGTGGTAACACCATCACTAGCAAGAGAGGATGTGTATAGACTACCGATAGTTGAATAGGGTCACCATTCGGAACAATTATCTACTGCCTTAGATAGATGATCTTTTGATTAGTTGTAGGGTGTATTAGTTTGCTCTATGATTGATCTAAGGTCTAGCTATCATCAGTTAAAGATTAAGCTTGAGGATATACCAAAAAATGACATTTAGGACCCGGTTGGGCACTATGAGTTTCTAGTTATGTCATTTGGGTTGATAAATGCGCCTACAACTTTCATGAGTTTGATTAATGGTGTGTTCAAACCATTTCTTGATTCAGTTGTTATAGTATTTGTTGATGACATTTTGGTTTATTCGAACAGTGAGGAAGATCATGCCGACCATCCTCGTATTATTCTGGGTGTTCTTGGGAAACACAAGTTGTATGTGAAATTTTCTAAGTGTGAATTTCGGTTGACCTCGGTTGCCTTTTTGGGGCATGTAGTTTCAAGGGAAGGGGTAATGGTAGAACCACAAAAGATTGATGCAGTCAGGAATTGGGTCCGACCTAGTTTTCTGACTGGAATTAAGAATTTTGTGGGGCTCGCTAGCCACTATCATCGCTTGTGAAAGGATTAAGGTCAGATTTGCAGATTCAAGTTTATAGGTGACAACATTCAACAAGTTTTGGTTAGGGACATCTAGATAATGAATACCATTACTTTGGAAAATGCATTTAGTATTGTTGTCATAACATGTAAGGGTTGTTTGGCTTATTTAGCTTATATTCAGAATGTTGAGGTTGAGTCTCCCTCTATTGAGTCTATTCTTGTGATGTCAGAATTTAGAGACATGTTTCCTACTGATTCGCCTGGTACTCCTCCGGATAGAGATATAGATTTCTGCATTGACTTGGAAACTGGCACTCGCCCCATTCTCATTCCTTCTTATCGCTTGGCTCCGGTAGAATTGAGAGAGCTTAAGGCTCAACTCCTAAACGAGCATGCCTGTGAACATCCTTTGCTAGATCTTTCTTTTCTTCCTCAACATGTGATACACTACCCATAGATAGTCTGCTAAGGGCATCTGCTACTACATTTGCCTTACCAGGATGGTAATGCACACTCATCTCATAATCCTTGAGGAACTCAAGTCATCTTCTCTGGCGAAGATTCAACTCTTTCTGGGTGAACACATACTGAATGATCTTATCGTCTGTGAATACATCTACATGAACACCATACAAGTAGTGTCTCCAAATCTTGAGTGCAAACACCACCGTTGCAAGCTCGAGGTCATGAGTCGGATAATTATTCTCATGCACCTTAAGATGTCTAGAAGCATAGGCTATAACCTTACCTCACTGCATTAACATACATCCTAGTGCGAGTCTTGATGCATCACAATAAATCACATAACCGTCTGAACCCTCTAGTAGGGTCAAAATAGGAGTTGTAGTCAACCTAGTTTTCAATTCTGCGAAGCTCTTCTCACAATCATCTGACCACTGAAACTTGACCTTCTTCTGAGTCAACCAAGTCAATGGTGAGGCTATGGATGAAAATACTTCCAAGAACCTTCTGTAATAACCCGCTAGACCCAAGAAACTTCTAATATCTGAAGGAGAGGTAGGTCTGGGCCATTGTTTCACTGCTTCTATTTTTTGGGAATCTACTCGGATCCCTTCGCTGGATACTATATGGGCAAGGAAAGCCTCTGATTGTAACCAAAACTCGCACTTGTTAAATTTGGCGAATAACTGACGATCTTTGAGAGTTTGCAGAACAATTCTCAAATGACTCGCATGTTCTTCCTCATTCCTAGAGTAAATGAGGATATCATCAATAAAGACGATAATGAACAAGTCCAACTATCATCAAATCCACGAAAGCTGTAGGAGTATTGGTTAGTCCAAATGACATAACTACAAATTCATAATGACCATACCGAGTTCTAAAGGCTGTCTTCGGAATGTCACCATCTCTGACCTTGAGCTGATGATAGCCCGATCTGAGGTCTATCTTTGAGAAATGACTAGCACCCTGAAATTGGTCAAACAAGGCATAAATCCTGGGGATGGGATACTTATTCTTGATTGTGACCTTGTTCAACTGCCTATAGTCAATGCACATCCTGAGAGAACCATCTTTCTTCTTTACGAACAACACTGGTGCAACCCATGGCGAAATACTAGGTCTGATGAAGCCCTTATCTAGAAGGTCTTTCAATTCCTTAAGCTTAGATGGAGCCATTTTGTAAGGAGGGATAGATATAGCTGGGTATCTGGAAGGAGATCGATTCCAAAGTCAATTTCCCTTTCGAGAGGAACTTCGGGAAGATATTCTGGAAACACTTTTGGAAACTCATTAACTACTAGAACTTACTCAAGAGTTGGGGTTTCAGAGCTTGAATCCTTAACCCAAACTAGATGGTAGAGATAACCCTTAGAGATCATCTTTCTGGCCTTAAGGTAAGAACTGAATTGACCCATAGGCGCTAAGCTACTACCCTTCCATTCAAAGATTGGTTCGTCTGGAATCTGAAAACGAACAATCCTAGTTCTACAATCGACTGTGGCATAACAAGAATGTAACCAATCCATGCCTAGAATGACATCAAAGTCTACCATTTCTAACTCTACAAGATCTGCTGAGGTGACTTTCTGGGAGACTGTGACAGGGCAATTTCTATATACCTGTCTAGCGATAACTGGGTCACCGACTGGAGTACAGATTGAGAAAGGTTCTTTTAGAGTTTCTGGACTAACATCAAACTTAATTGCTATGTAAGGAGTAACAAAGGAAAGAGTAGCCCTTGGATCTAACAAAGCACTAACATCGAGATCAAAGACTCATAACGTAGCAGTGACTACATCAAGAGAATCTTCCTTATCCTGGCGAGCCTAAAAAGCATACAACCTGTTTTGGCACTGTCCACCACCTGTACTAGATGAGTTACCTTGCTGAGTTGGGTGACTTGCTGGTGCTGCTGATGTTATAGACTGAGATCTACCATTTCCTCCTTGACTCTTTTTAGAAGGACAATCCCTCAACCTGTGACCAGACTGACCACATCCAAAACATCCTTCCTTTCCTGCAAGGCACTCACCCGGATGGTTCTTACCACACTTAGGGAAAGTTGGATAGGTTTTGGTACCTGAAACACTTCCCTGAGACTTAGAGCCTGATGCCCTACCCTTTTGATCTTGTATGAATTTGGAAGATGGAACACTAGCTGATGAAGGTGCTGGAGCTAGAAATTTTTGCTGACCCTGCAAGCGATTTCCACCACTCGATTTCTGCTGAGAATTCAAATAGTTCCCAGTCCTAGACTTCTTGTTCTCCTTATCCTGTTCTCTAAGCTTATCACCCTCAACCTGCTGAGCATGAGTCATGATCCTAGAGATGCTAATATTTTCCAGCAACATAGCATTTCTACACTCTGTCTTCACCAAGTCTGACACTTCATATAGAAACTTATTCATCTGATCCCTGGAATCAACAACCATGTGAGGAGCATACCTGGATAGTTGGGTAAACTTGAGCCCATACTCTTGGACTGTCATGCTACCTTACCTTAAGTTCATAAATTCCTGAGCTTTCGCCTCCCTTAGCTCTCTTGGGAAAAATGTGTCCAGGAATGTCTCACTAAAGCAATCCCAAGTGATAGGAGCTGTATCTGTACCCCTGTTCTCTTTCCACTAAGTATACCGGATATGAGCCATATCCTTAAATTGGTAAGATGCTAACTCAACCTGATCATTCCCAGTTACCTGCATCACTTCAAAGATCTTCTTGACCTCATCAATGAAGTTTTGGGGATTCTCACCAATCTGCGATCCTAAGAACTCTGGCGGATTCATCCTAAAAAAATCTCGCACTCTGGTTGCAGCTGACCCAACATTTGCATTTGCTAGAACTGGAGCCCACTGATTCTTCTGGTTGGCCAGACTCTGAGCCAACATCTGAATGGCATTCCAGAATTCCGCATTCGAAACAGCTTGATCTGGGACTGGAGGAGATGTATTTACGTTCCTGGCATTCGCATTACTGGCGTTAGCTTTACTAGGAGGTATGATCACTGAAACATAAAACATCGAGTTAGAATGGAATTAGATCATACCTTACGCATGATAAGAGTAACAAGAAAATGAACATTTCTCCTAAAACACTTTGTAACCTCCCTCTCATTAGATGTGGTGCACTTCACACCCATGAAAAGGACTTTATTTAGTGCGGCTTTTTAGACATCCTAAGACTCTTAAACCTAGTGGTCTAATACCAAGTTTGTCACTCCCCGAGCTACCCCCGAGAGGCAAACACGGGACCAAGGATCACAAGTGACCCCAAGCTAAACCTGCTGGCATAATCATGAGCATACTAAAGATAAATTGAGAAATAAAACTGATGCGGAAGCTAATCATAAATAAATATGAAATGATGGGGAAATACCCATATACTAAAACTGAATATCAAATCTGAGAGTTTAATACAAACGAAGCACCAACCTCAAATACTAAGCTGAATCTAACTATGTCTGAAAATAACCTCTAACTGACTAGACGTGATGGGACATGCCCAGCTAAGTCTAGCAAAACTGAAACTAAAACAATGAAAACTGAAAGATAACATGACTATTGTCCTCGAAGAATGAGGACTCATTAGTGATGCTGCTGAACTAGAGATCGGGAACAGATCTAAGCATGATCAGAATGTTGAGAATCTGAACCTACATCACAAGAAGATGTAGCACAGAGTATGTGTCAGTACTTGAAAGGTACTGAGCATGCAGGATATAATAAAGCTAAAATAAATATATAACTGAACAAGCAATAAAACAAGAGCATAATCTGAACAAGATATAGATTCTGAATACTGAGCTAACTGAATTCAATGACCAAACTTAGGCATACTGATGCTGAATACTGATTATACTAAAATGTGGTCAATGCAATAGAGTCTGACTGAACTGTGGGAGCTATTAATAATCGATAATAAAACCACCTAAGCTAAATGTAGAGTCCGATATATACGCCCCATCGAGAGGACCCAATACACCTGACCAAAGGTGTAGACGCATGCTGGCATGATCACTAAAATGATGCCCACAGAGGGTACTTACAACCTACGTGGTCCGTAGTTCTGGGACTATATGGGTGACTGACCCTAGTCCAACTCGGTATTATGCTACTCCCAATAGATTAAATGATTAACACATTATGACTAAATTTTTGAAATATACTGAATAGCTTAAAATACTGTCATACAAATTGAGAATGTACATTTACATACTGATAATGACACATTCAAACTAAGGCATGTACATCTGAAATACTGAAATATCTGACCTATCATGTGTAATTCAGGAACTAAAGAATTACCAAGCCAGGGTTCTAAAATTCATGCAAGAAACGAAGTAATAACATGATAATCGGATTTAGAACATATATATAACTAATTCATGTTAATCTGCTGAAGTTCTAGAAACCCTAGGTCTAGTTAATAATAGGGAATCAAGAATCTGACTTAAATCTAGTGACCTAATAGGCGAAAGAAACCCACTAGTGAAATCCCACATACCTGGTGATGAATTCCACGGAAAAATCCTTCGATCTCGGGGCTGAAACGGAAGAAAGCTTGCTGCGTTCTTGAACTAGGTTTCATGACTTCTTTCTCCTCTTAGCGTTCTAATTTTCCAAGTTTTGCTTACTGATATGACTTAGGTAAGTTCTAGTTATGTTTCTAGGCTAAACCTGACCAAAACCACATAGTTTAGGGTTAAAATGACGTAGTTTAGGGGTCCAACAGAATAGGAGAAGACCGAAAAACCCTGACTAAAACTGTTGATGAGATGACCACGGCCACCTTTATGGACTGTGAAAGGGACCACGGACCGTGAAGTGGGTCGTGGTCTTCACTTGGTGACTACTGAGTTGCCACGACTCGTGTGAGGGACCTCAGACCGTGAAGTTCCTCGTGGTCCTCACTTGAGTTGAGGTCTGGTGGCTCAGTTCTAGGGGGCTATTGGTTAAGCTCCACGGACACCCCCACGTCCCGTCTTCAGGACCACGAACCATGAAGGTCCCCGTGGTCCTTATTTGGGCGAGGGGTGTCTGAGGGCTAGGTTCCGGAGCTACTGCCTAACTCTTCACGGACACCACCACAGTCCGTTGTCAAGACCACGACCCGTGAAGGTGTCTGTGGTCTGATGTCTGGACCTGGTGAAGTCCAAGTCAGGATCACAGGCAGGTCAACGGACCGTGGACCCTATCACGGTTCGTGAACCCTGCTGTGGTTCACTGTTTCAGGTAATTTCTGCAATTTTTTTCTAGGCCTGGTTTTTGAGGTGTTACAAAACTTATTAGAATCAGTTTCATTCATCCCCAAAAGAGTTTAGGGTTTTAGAGAGAAGGTTCAAGAGGAGAAAAATTTCTAAGTTTCAAGCGTTCGTTGAACAAATTCAAGATTTCACTAAGAACCTAGTTGTTTGAGGTATGTAAGCATCCATAGTGTTGGGTTTGTTCACCCACACGCCAGCCATGAGTTTCTTTTGCGAATACATCTATAAATATTGATTAATTTAATTTCTTGATGAGTTCTTGATAAGTGCTCTTGAAGTTTCCTTATTGATTAAGTTTTGATGTAAGATTTTACTTGGGTCAACTTCAAACGACCCTATCTCTTAGAATATAAAGAATTACGTGGTCCATAACCTATCAAATTAAAGGTATTTGAATCTACTTTCCGATGCCACAAATTTTGCGTCAATCCAATTTCTGAGTAAAAAGTTATGACCATTTTAGTAACCTGATACAGTGCTGTGACGAATTAGCCGACGAGAAAACATTTAAAAGGGTCATTTTTGTCTTTTTACCTCCCAGAAAACCCTAAACGAATTTTGTGACTAATAAAAGGCTAAAAACAATCAGATTTTCATCTTTTAATCCATCATTCTGTTCTCTCTCAATCCCTAGGGCAAAACCCTAAGGAAAAATCAAAGTAGAAGACTCCATTCAAGATTCTTTCAATCTTTTTCAAGGTAAGTATTTCTCCAAGAATTCCATTCTTTTCAACTCAAATTCCTCCATACAATTATGAATCATTAATGAAAATCATAATTCTTGGCCATAGAGATTTCAAGAAACTAAGTCAAGAATATCAAGAAAGGTTTTCTTGATCGTTTACCTTCAAGCTAGGGTTTCAAGGCTTCTAATCAAAATCTTCCAGGCTATCATAGTGTTGTAATAGTTTGTCCTCACGCCCTACATCTTCTTTCAAATTAGTAAAAGAGAAATCTAGGATTCTACCCCTAGATTTGAGTATTCTTGAGATAAGTTGATTTGAGTTCTTGAGTACATGATTCTTTTAAAAATTATATTCCTAATTATTGAGTTTCTAAATTTTTTTTAGTGATATTATTGATTTGATTTGTTCATGTGTATAATTCAACATGAATCCTATTTTAAGTTATAAATCTTGAGAAGTTTTTCAAAGCCAACACTTGAGTTTTAAACTGAGTTTTGAGGAAGTAAGTATGAGAATGAGACGAGTCATATACATGAGTTCCATATTGTTATTTAGACCCTTTAGTCGAGTCGTTCATGCCCATAAATTCCGTATGAACTCCATCAGTTGAGTATCTTTGAGAGTAGTAGTATCTTCAACTTCTAGGTCTTGAGTATTGAGTTCCTAATCATTTTGGGATTATATTCCTAATCATGGGGCTACTAAATGTTACCCATGAAGGTCCTTGAGTTGAGTAGTTCGTGCCCATAATTCCTCATGAACCCTATGAGTTGAGCAGTCTTGAGATGAGCGGTATCATTGAGTCCTTGAGTTGAGTAGTTCATACCCATAATTCTGCATGAACCCTCCGAGTCGAGCATTCATGAGATGAGTAGTATCATTTACTCCTTGAGTTCTGGAGTTGTTGAGTTCCTAGTATTGAGTTTTATGCATGGTTATTGAAAACCTTGAATTGAGTCGTTCATGTCCATAATTCGGCATGAACCATTTTTTAAGAAGTCTTTTTACAAATTGTTTTAAAACTTATTTTAAAGACTTAAGAACTAAGTTGAGGAAGAGTAGATCTGAGTTTATTTTCTTTAAAATGATATATATGAACTAAATATTCCCAAGAGTAAATGTTGTTACATTTAAAATGAGAGGAAACTGAGATATCCAAAAGAATTTTGAGCAGTTTGAGTACCATATCTTTCAAGAGAAAGATTTTAGAGTAATAATCTCAAAACACAGAAAGTGTTATGTTTTTAAATATATGATCTAGTATATTTTGGGAGTAGTATTGAGCACCGATATGGGGGAGAGTTCATACAACTCACAACACCCATAAGCCATGTAGCCAATGTGGGTAGAAAGGGTCAAACTTTTTAGATGATTCCTTAAAGCTTTTTAGCATAGACTAGTGGATCCACTTAGTAGTAGGTTCTATACCCCGACAAAGAATAGGACAGTTCTGGCAGCGTGGGCGAGACGCTATATCATCACATAGCTCATAGTGATGGTTGTCGGTTAGAGAATCTCCCACAAAGTTATATTGTATTTTTATATACAAATTGAGTTATTGTTGCATTCCTCAATATGATTGAGTTATTATCTATTGTTTTTAAAAGTTTTCCATATATTGCATCTTTTATTGTTGCTTTATCCTTGAGTATCTTGAGTTGAGTATTTTTAGTTGAGTACCTTTGAGTTGAGTTGAGTATCTTATTCTTGAGTTGAGTTTAGTTGAGTGAGTTGAGAAAAGGTAGGTATGTTTCCTTTTTATCAAGTTCAAGCCTATGTTTATGCTTTAGAATTCCCCTTATATGCTCGTACATTCCACGTACTGAGCCATTTGTCCTGCATCATTTCATGATGCAGGTACAAGTATTCTGGATCATCAACATGCGATTTGTTGAGGTCATGTGATATTCCAGTCAGCTTTGGTGAGTCTTCTTATATTCCGGAGGATTTTACCTTTACCTTACAGTTAGTAGTTTTTAGATGTCGTGGGTCTTGTCCCAATATCTTTCTCTAATAGTAGATGCTTCATCAATAGACAGAGTTGAAGAGTTTTCTGTATTTACTTTCTTTTGAGTATTGTTCAGACTTTCTTAAAGTTCACTATTGGAGTTCAATTAATTTAATTCAGATTTAAGCTTATTTATGCTTGAGTTAGTCTTCCACTTGTAGCCAGCTAGGATGAGGGTTCGCTTGGGGACCAAAAATAGTTCTAGAGTACCGGCCACGTCCAGGGTGTAGGCTCGGGTCGTGACAGATGCAAAACATGAATGTCATTTTGATCAACCTAAAGATGTCATAAAAATCAAAATAATAAAAAAAATCAGCATTGCTGGTCCAACATAGACAGAAATCACTACCTTCTTCAATAGAAAGCTGAAAATTTTTACTCAGCGATAACATCAGCCATAGAAGAGAGAATTGGGGGGTAATAAAAAAAGAGAGAATTGGGGGTAACAAAAAAAGAGAGGATTGAGGGTAACAAAAATAGAAAGATTTTTTTAATAAAGTTTTTTTAATAGAAGAGTCTAATTCAACAAAGTTATACTTCTTGGATTGGAGGAATTTTTTCTTGGATACAACAATCAGTTACTTATGAATTGCTGACACACACTCTACAACTAGATAGAAGAATGGAAATATTTGTCAATTTGAAACTACGACGATCAAAATAATGTTTAGTAGTAATTAGAGAAAATGGCCAAAAGCCTCTCTAACCTATAGTCAGATTCCCAACTACACACCTATCCTTCACGATGATCATATTACCTCCTTGAACTATTTTAAAATGGAATTATTGTCACCCTATATGCTGAGGTGGAAAAGAAAGTGTATTCACTTTCTCAAAGAGAGTGAGAGACACTTTTTTTTAATTAAAACTTTAACTTTGCGAGTAATTTCCCCTTTTCATATTAAGTTTCTAATTTTTATTTTAAAAAAAATTATGTTATCTTTTACTTCTATTTCTCTTTTCTTTTTAATTTTTTTCGTCTTCTTTCTTTTTCTCTTCAACACTTCTCTGGAAAATGCCATAAACTTATTCATTATTCAACTATCACTAAATCGTATCTTTCTCATCTCTTTCTTTCCAGAAGAAATCAACTCTCCTTCTTTTATTCATAAACTTCAATTTTTCATTCTCACATACTAAGTTTATCATTGCCATACCGCTATTTTCACCTTCTTTTATTCCAGATCTATCATAGTATGTGTTGTTATTGAATTTTGAGTAATAGCAAATTAAGAAATATTTAAAAGTGAGACAGATAGATTAATTTCTAAAATGCTAAAAAATACTTTTCGTAGACAGTGACCATGACAACGAGATTAAAAATAGCAAAAACAATTTTTTATACTTCAAATCACAAATTTACTTTAAATTTTCCATCATATCCAACTTTAATATGCGACCCACTATTTGAAAACTACTTTACCACACAAACTTATCAATGTTGTCATCTAATTCTTCGGTTGTCAGAATCAAATACGATTCAACGATATTATCATTATTACTTGAATGAAAATTTACTAAAATTATGAAAAGAAAATAAAACCTTGCGAACATCATTAAAGGTGCCGGCGACAATGGAAACACCTTGGGATTGTTGAGAAATTTAGAAATCCAAAAACTAGGAAAGCTTACAGAGGAATAGATATAGCTGATCATAGTGGACTGGGTCAAACATTTTTTAATGCTTTTTGAGATTTGTAATATTTAATTTTGATAATTAATAAAATGGTGTAACAACCACCAAAATTTTGTTTTAAAAAAAATATATAAAGAAGAAAGAAAGAAGAAGGTAATGTGCTTCTGAGTGTCATATCAATGGAGAAAAAGTTGGTGTCAAAGAAAAATCAAAAGAGGATTACAAACAAAAGAAAAAATGAGAAAGGAAAATATAAAAGAAAAATATAGAATAAAGACAAAAAATAATAACTTTTTTACTAAAAAAATGATGTGGCAGACGAGTGTATCTCACTACTTAACATAAATTTGGTTATGACTTTTTAAGGAGGTATATATTTCACTTTTAAAATGTCCAGGGGATAATAGGGCACCCGTGAAGTTAGAGTGTGTAGTTGGGATTTCAGGTATAGATTGTGGGGGTTTTAGACCATTTTCTCGTAGTAATTACTTAAAAAAATTTATACTTCAAGAAAATTATACTTCTTGGTTTGGAACAACCTATTACTTATGAATTGTTGACACATAGTCAACAACTATATAGAAGAATGAAGCACTTGTCAGTTTGGAACTATGACGATCAAAACAATGTCCAGTAGGAATTGCTTAAGAAAAATTATACTTCAAGAAAGTAATCCTACTTGGATTGGAGTAATCTACCCTTGTATTACAACACTCAATTACTTATGAATTGCTGACACACAATTACCTATAAACAACTAGATAAATGTAACATCTAGAAAATCATGGAACTTGGAATGGAAAAAGAGAAAAGGCTTCAGTTTAGTACAACTGCATGCGTACAGAAGGTTGTACAGTCCGTAGGGGCTGTCACGGGTCGTACAACTAACAGTGGTGAATGTTAAACTTGAAGGTTTTGTTACGAAGGGTTTCACGGGCCGTTTAGAGTTGCACGAGTCATGGACTAGGTCGTAAAGCTTTGCACGGACCGTGAAACTGTCAGTGAAAGGAACTTTGTCAGTTTTAAGTTTTGGGTGAACTTCAAACAATCATATCTCACATCACATAATAATGTAGGTGGTCAGTTGCCTATCAAATTAAAGGTCTTTGACTCATCTTTCCAACGCCACCAAGTTTGCCTCATTTTGAATTTGGAGTAAGAAGCTATGTCCGATTTAGTGAAGACCTGTCGGGCAAGTGAAATTTCACTAGCTATACGGCACGTGAAGTGTTTTACGGACCGTGAAGCCTTAGACGGTCCGTGAAGCCTTTCTCGTGAGGCACCACGTCAATTTTTAAGTTAGCTTCATTTTAGTATTTCCTCAAAGTCTTTGGTACCTAAACTACGTCATTTTAAACCCTATTTCAATATATATAAAAGTGAATTAAGTATTAAAAACTACCCATTTCAATTCATTCTCCTAAATTCTCTAAACTTGACCAAATTCCTAAATTCTCTACAAGGTTCTCTCCAAAAATCTTCTCTCTAGATCATGGAAGAAGAAGATGCTAGGGTTTTTCAAGTTCAAGTCTCCTTTATTCATAATTGCTTAGGGCTTCAGTCAAGGTATGTAGGGAGTTCATATTTGGGTTCCAATCATCCATTGAGTCCCCAAAGTTTCTTCAATTCTCCAATTCAATTTCCCAAAATTAATTAGGTTTTCTCTCAATTTCTCATGGGTTCTATTTGTATGGATTCAATTACTTGATTATGACATTATTTTGATGATTTAGACTTAATTGCATGCTTTTCAACGAATTCCATGTGAACTCATGCATTGGTCTATGAATTTTGACTATAAACCCTAACTTTCATGAATTTATAAAGAAGCTTGAACCTATGAATATAATTTTAGGAAATCATGCATATTTTCATGAAATCAATATGTATGAATTATGTAAGCATAGATGAAGGTATCTATATGTTCTATGAAGCTTGGCCACATGACATGAATGACATCTAGATTTTCCCTTAGTGCTTTTGGGCCATTTTCCTAAATTAAGTCTTGATTAGTGTTGTATCTGGATATTTCATCAATGATTATAGATCATACATTTAAAACTATTTCCAATAGTAGTAGGGTATTTATAGTATGAATTTAACGATTATGGGCCTTACAAAGCTATTATGAAAGGTCATGGATAGCGAAAGGTTTTCTCATGCATGGTCAAAGGAGCTACTCTATGATGTTTCTAGTTTGGATTGGTATCTTAATTGTACTTTTCCATGGATGATAATATGAATATGATTAATGACTATTCTATGGATTTATGCTTAGCACCGAGTGGACTAGTGGCGATTACCCATGTCCCATAAACTATATGCCACCATAGGATGATGGTCTTAGATAGACAATAGCCAGTGGATCAACTTTAGCCCAAACTTCATATCCCTACCATGGTAAGTGAGGACACCCATTTTCGATGTGGGGCAGACACTAGATTCCATGTTATAGCTCACATGGTCTATGTCGGTTGATGGTAAACTTCCCAAAAAATGAACTAAGTTAATTACTAATATTTTATGAAGCTTCTTTTATAATTTAAAGATGCATTGACCGAGTCAATGATTTATTAACCTTTTAAAATGATTTTACTATGTTTAAAATTGGTCATGCATATCATGTTTTCGATTATGTGCCCTTATGATCACATCTCAAGTTTTATTGCAGTCCCCTCATACTTAGTACATTCCATATAATAATACATACTTAGGCCTATATTGTTTCCCTAATATAGGGATTGATGATTCTTCTCCCTCCGTTCGTGGCTAGTTGATCCTTTTGAGTTTTGGAAGATTGGTGAGTTCTCATGTTCTGAGGACCAAGATTTTTTTATTGCTTTATGTCATTTCTGTTTTAGACTTGTATGTGATGTATGATTTACGTCCCAATTACCTTCCTTATGATGTGTTTGATCACTTTTGAAACTTATTTAGACTTCCACTTTGCTAAACTACTTTGATGTTTAAAATGTTATCTTTTCTAATCTTTATTTCTATTGTCTTGTATGATGTATGCTAAGTGGCTTGTGTAGGGCCTCTCGGGGTCTTATATGCCATGTCACGTCTAGGTTTTATTTTGGGTCGTGACAAACTTGGTATTCAGAGCACAAGGTTTAGAAAAGTCTTAGGATGTCTTATAAACCACATCGAGTAGAGTCGTGTTCCCGTGTTTGAAGCGCGCCATATTTATGAATAGGTAGCTATAAGATGTTTAAGGAATTCCACTTCTTTCATTACTCTAAAGTCATGCCATAGATTTTATCTCTATAAAAGTCGTCCTCTCCTAACCCCTATTTATGCTTTAAAGAATATGCCTCCACAAAGGAATCATGTGAGAAGGAATGTTCGTGAAAATGTGAGACAAAAGGTTCCCCAAGTGCGGATCAACCTTTTGGTCGTGCAAGTGTCTAATGATGAGTTTAGAGCCGCACTTCACGCATTAACCTAAGCTATGACGGCTAAAGAAAATAAAAAGGTTATGTCTCCTGTGAACCCAAATGTGGGTATGACAAAAACTAGTGTGAGAGGCTTTACTAGGATGAATCCTCCGGAATTTCTTAAGTCTAAAGTTCAGAAAGATCCTCAAGAGTTCATTGATGAGGTTTACAAGATAATCAACAATTATGGGTGTGACTTCGGTTGAGAAGGCACAGTTGGCCGCTTATCAACTTAAAGGTGTTTCTCAAATTTGGTTTGAACAATGGAAGGAAGAGAGGGCGGTTGATGCGGGTCATTTTGATTGGGAGAAATTAAAGGTTGTTTTTCTTAATATGTTCTATAACACCTCAGATCCAAGGAGATGAGACATATAGCTGTGGTCCACTGTCCATCGATGGATCCACGGTCCATAGGTGGGGTCCCATCGTTGGGGTCCAAGACTTAGGTGTCTCTGATCCCACCAATGACCGACCAGAACGGTCCATGGTTTGACCTACGAACCGTAAGTCTAGCGGTTGGTGAGGATCGAAGGTTATTTGGAAATAAAGGATGTTGGGTCAACTTCAAACAATCATATCTTTTAGCACAAAATGAATAAGGTGGCCCATGACCTATCATATTAAAGATAATTGAATCCTCTTTCCAACGCCATCGAGTTTGCTAAAATCCAAGCTTGGAGTAAAAGGTTATGCTCATTTCAGTAGAGCCATGTTGGGCAGGGCTAAAACCACGACCCAATTGACGGGCAGTGGTTCAAACGATGGCCTGTCAGTCCCCTCATGAGTGGCACTTCATCACCCTTAAGTAAGGGTTGTTTTTGTCTTATCCCTATGCGTTGGGCACTTAAACTACGTCGTTTGATGCCTAAACTACATCGTTTAACTCAGTCTAAGTCTAATAACCTAGTCAGACATATCCAGAACGCTCATTCTCCAAAAAATCACCCAACTTAGAGCAAAAAGAAGAAGAAAAGTCGCCAGTTTCTTCCATGAACAAGCAGAGGTATTCTTCAAAGTTCAGCCCCAAAATCCAAAGGATTTCTCCGTAGATTTCATCACCAGGTATGTGGGATTTCACTAGTGGGTTCCTTTCACCCATTAGGTCCCTATAATTCAGTTAGTTCTTCAGATACTCATAAACTGTTCAAACCTAGGGTTTCTAGATTTTTAAGATTTATTGTGATTATGGCTCCTTTGATCTAAATAACTTGTTTCTTGATAATTAGTAACATTCCTTGCATAGAACTCAGAACTCTAGCTTGCGTAAATTTATCCTAGTTCTTGAATTATACTGGCTAGGCAAGTCAAACAGAAATTCATGCTTCAGATTTTAAATGTTATATTCATAGTATATAAACGTTGCATTCTCAGTTAGCATGTTAGTTTTGAGATATTCAGTATTTATTGCATTTTAGCTTCATGAATATTCAGTTGGGAGTAGACTTAGTACCGAGTTGGACTAGGGTTCAGCGTAACCTCAAAGTCCCAAAACTATGTGCCCGCGTAGGTTTATAAGTCCCCTCTATTAGGCATCAGTTTTAGTGATCATACCACAGTCATGCCTCTATATCCCTGGCAAGGTATATTGGGTCCTCTTGATGGTGAGTATACATCTAACTCCATATTTAGCTCACGTGGTTTATGTCGGTTAATAGTAGCTCCCACAGTGAGACTCTTAGTGCATTGACCAGGTTTTCAACATTTATATTAGTATACAGTTCAACATGTTACTTTCATGATTAGTACTTGGTCATTGCATTCAGTTTATTTTTCAGTTATACTTTAATACATATCTATATCCTTATTTAGATTATATCATTGCTCAGTTATGTATTGTTCAACTTATATACTTTGTTCAGCTTAGCATAACTATATCCTACATGCTCAGTACATTAAGTGATGACGCATACTTTGCGCTACATCATTTCATGATGTAGGTTCAGACACTCAGCATCCAGATCACGCTTAGATAGATTCTCAATTCTACTTCAACTACTTCAGTGGTGAGTCCTCATTCTTTGAGGACAATAGACATGCTTTCTATTTTAGTCTTTATTTCCAGTTTTGGGTTTTGTTAGGCTTAGCTGGGGGGCATGTCCCAGCAACTCAATTCAGTAGAGGCTTTTCAAACATAGTAGTAGATTCAGCTCGAGTTGTTAAGTGTTGTTTCAGTCATCACTAAACTCTTATTAATATATTATATATATTCAGACTAGTTAGGTTTTTCCCTAGTTTAGATATCCACTATTTTTAGCTTCCGCATAGTACATGTCTTACTTAGTCAATTTCAGTATGCTTGATATATGCCAGACTCAGGGAAGATTGAATTGGAGAATTGAAGAAACTTTGGGAACTCAATGGGTGATTGGAACCCATTGATTAACTCCCTACATACCTTGATTGAAGCCCTAAGAAATGATGAAGAAAGGATACTTGAATTTAAAGAACCCTAGGTTCTTCTTCTTCCTTGATCTAGAGAGAAGATTTTTGGAGAAAGACTTGGATAGAATTTAGGAGAATGAATTGAAATGAGTAGTTTTTAAGACTTAATTCACTTTTATAAATCTTGAAATATGGTTTAATACGATGTAGTTTAGGTACCAAACACTTTGAGGAAAGACTAAAATGACCCTAACTTAAAAATTGACTTGGTACCTCACAAGAGAGGCTTCACAGACCGTCTAAGGCTTCACGGTCCGTGAAACAATTCATGGGCCGTATAGCCGGTGAAATTTTACCTGCTCAACAGGGATTCACTAAAACAAGCATAACTTCTTACTCCAAACTTGAAACTGGGCAAACTTTGTGGCGTTGGAAAGAGGACTCAAAAGACCTTTAATTCGAAAGGTTATAGTCCACCTAATTAATTATGTGCTGAGAGATATGATTGTTAAAATTGACCCAAAACTTAAAACTAACGAAGTCCCTTTCACGGACAACTTCACGATCCGTGCAAAGCTTCATGGCCTGGTTCACAACCCGTGAAACCCTTCGTAACAAAACGTGTAAGTTTAAATTTCAGCACTGTTGGTTGTAGGACCCGTGACACACTATACAAACCGTACAACCTTCTATACACATGCACTAGTACTCAACTGAAGCCTTTTCTCTTTTCCATTCTAAGTTCCATGATTTTCGAGGTGTTACATCTGTCTAGTTGTTGATAAGTAATTGTGTGTCAACAAATCATAAGTAATTGAGTGTTGTAATACAAGAGTAAATTTCTCCAATCCAAGTAGTATAACTTTCTTGAAGTATAATTTTTAAGCAATTGCTACTGAACATTGTTTTGATCGTCATTCCAAACTGAGAAGTGTTTCCATTCTTCTACCTAGTTGTTGACTGTGTGTCAGCAATGCATAAGTAATAGTTTGTTCCAATCTAAGAAGTATAATTTTCTTAAAGTATAACATTATTTATGTAATTACTACTAAACATTAGTTTGATCCTGTAACACCTTGAAATCAACAAGTCTAGAAACAGGGCCAAGTGGGAGGTCACCAGCCCATAACTGAGCCATGGCACCCTTCATGGAGCACTTGACGAACCGTGTAGGGCACCACGGCTCGTGGTGGAGCTCATGGAGCCTTCCAGTGCTTGTCCAAGTGGGGATCCCCTCCCACGAGCCTTTAGATGGCTCGTGGTGTGCCTCACGCCCTATGGTGGTTGCCGTTGAGGGGAGAAAGAGCCCACCCCAAGGCCAACCCCTTCTCAGTGACCTCCAGACGGGTAGTGAAGGGGCAAACGACTCGTGAAGCTGGTTGTGAGGTGGGACAAGGGTTCAAGGGGCCTCCCAAGCCACTGGTCCAGGGTCCCGACTGCCCAGACGGCTCGTGAGGGCCTCCATATAGGGTTTGTGTCAGTTGTAAGTCAAAGGCAGTTGGGTCTTTTCCTAATTATTTTATCTTAATACTATGTCGTTTTGGCTTTACCTATAACCCCTATATAAGTGATTTTAACCCCAAAATCAACCCATACAATTCATTCTCTCAAATTTACAAAAGCAGAACAAGTCTTCCTCTCAAATGTTTCTCTTTCTAGAAAGCTTGGAGAAGAAGGGTCCAGCCTAGGGTTCCAAGTCAAGTGTCCAATTCCTCCATTGAAGTTAAGAAATTGGCATTGAGGTATGATAGTTTTAATCCATGGAGCCTTTTCATTCACGGGGTTCCCATATTCTCTAATTTATAAAGATAGATTTCCCCAATTGAGTTACGGTTTTCTTCCATGTCATAGGTTCCTTTAATTATGGATGTATTTAATTGGTTTATGATCTATCAAGCATGAATTGATATAATTACATGATTTAATGATGAATTCCCATGAACCCATGTCCAACCCATGTTTTCTAGATATTGATGATTGAAAGTGGGTTTTGAGCCATGAAAGGTGAAATATGGAATTATGCATGTTCTTATGAAATTGATGTAAATGTTTTAAGGATGCTTTGAGAGTGAAGTATCAATGATGTTGTTATTATTGTGTTGTTGAAAGGATTTCTCATATACACAAGAAAACATGATTTGTGAAAGGTTTTCTCACATAATAAGGGTTCTTAGGGTTGAAATGCTTTCTTACCTAAAATGAACCAATGCTAAGGAGCTATTCTAATGATGAGGAAAGAGGCGATTACCCATGCTATCTAATTAAAAGACAAGAGGCGATTACCCATGTCATATGATGTAAGGACAAGAGGAGATTACCCATGTTCCTTTACGAGATAGGATGAATATGAATAAGAATTATTCCGCGGAAGCTAAGCTTAGTACCGAGTGGACAAGTGGTGATTACCCATGTCCCATAAACTATGTGCCAACATAGGATTGTCTAGAGAGACATTATCTAGTGGATCTACATAAGTTAGAAGTTCATGGTCCTTACGTTGGCAAGTAGGACAACTCTTTTCGGTGTTGGAGATACCGAATTCCATGATGATAGCTCTCATGGTCTTATATGTCGGTTAAGTCTACTTCCCACAAGCAAGATATGATGAACTAAAGTTACTTCAAGGAAGTATCTCATTCATGTTTAAGATGATAACTATGTGCATTGACCATGTTTTTATGACTCATATTTTCTATCACCTTATCTCATGTTTTATCTTGGTCATTAAATTTCATGAAAGTATCTATTTTAAGCATGTCTTTATATGTTTTATGCATGGCTATTGGAACACCCCGTATTCGAAACAGACCAAAAATGCAGATTTTGAGAAGTTCCAGGTGCAACCCACGGTTGCCATCCACGGACCATAGGTCAGACCACGGCCCGTGCTGGTGGTCCGTGGTTCACCACTGAAACCCCTCCCAGATCCAACTCAGAAAATTGGCTAAGTCCTGACTCACGGACAGACCCACGGTCCGTAGATCAGACTACGGTCCATGGTCTGTGTCCGTGGATTGAGACCTCCTTTACCCAGCCTCTAACACAAACTATGGTCGACCAGCACGGACCGTCATTTGATCCACGGTCCATAGGTCTGACCGTAGATGAGGGTCAACAGCCAGTTAGTTGAAAATTGTTGATGGATCAACTTTAGATGGTCATAACTTTTAGCACAAAACTAATTGTGTGTCCCATGACCTATGATATGATGGATAATTGAATCCTCTTTCCAACGCCGCTGAGTTTGCTAAAATCCGACCTCCGAGTGAAAAGTTATGCTCGTTTTAGTGAGGCCCTGTTGGGCAGACTCGACCGACGACTCCAATCGACGGACCGTAGATTGAATGACGGCCCGTCAGTCCCGTCCATCAGTCACTCCGACATCAATTAAGTTAGGGGTATTTTGGTCATTTCCTATTTCATTTAACCCCTAAGATACGTAGTTTAGACCCTAAATCATGAGGTTTTAGTCAGTTTAAGCCTAGAAACATAACTAGAACTTACCTTAGTCAAAATCATTAATCAAACTTAGAAAAAATAGATCGTAAGAGAAGAAGAGAGGTCAAGAACCCTAGTTCAAGAATGTAGCAAGGTTCCATCAGTTCCAGCCCCAAAATCTAAAGATTTCTCCATGGAATTCGTCACCAGGTATGTGGGATTTCACTAGTGGGTTCCTTTCGCCCATTAGGTCCCTAGAATTCAGTCAGTTTCTTGATTCCCTTATATGAATAGATCTAGGGTTTCTAGAATTTCAAAAGATCATCATGAATTAGTTATTTAGATGTTCCAAATCAGATTATCATGTTATTACATCGTTTCTCGCATGAATTTCAGAACCTTAGCTATGTATTTCTTTAGTTCTTGAATCACACATGCTAGGTCATATATCTCAGTTATTCAGTTATACATGCCTCAGTTATTAATGCATAATTATCAGATTAATTGTTGCATTCTCAGTTTGCATGTTCAGTTTTGAGCTATCCAGTACTTTGTAGAACTTTAGTCATAACCAGTTAACCACTCAATTCATTAGGAGTAGCATAATACCAAGTTGGACTAGGGTTCAGCGTACCCATATAGTCCCAGAACTACGAGCCACGTAGGTGTAAGTCCCCTCTGTGGGCAACATCAGTTTAGTGATCACGCTAGCATGCCTCTACACCTTTGGCCGGGTGTATTGGGTCCTCTCGATGGGGCGTATACATCGGACTCCACATTTAGCTCATGTGGTTTTATGT
>JAJOOR010010527.1:0-19804 GCA_036250505.1 Solanum acaule | reverse complement strand
ACAACTGCAGTATCTAGACATTTATTTCATAACTACAACATCTAGAAGTCTTTTAAAAAAAGATTATAAAGGCGGTGTCTAGACCAACTTGTACACACCTCAATTATTCCAATGAGTATCTTCATCCTTCCACCAACACGTGTATTGGATAACTTTGTACACAACAGTTTAGGTGAATGGAAAGAAATCTCCTTGCATTTTTTGCCTCTACTGAGATTTAAATCCCGATCCTTAAGATTTTCCCTCCAACTTCACTAAATGCTAGATCATACCCTATGATTCAACTACAATATCTAGATTTGATAGGTCTAGATTCTAGAATGTGCAAAGGCTTAATTTTGGAAGTGTTCCTGGCATAATAAGTCAAGAAAGGATTTCATACTCATGTAGAATAGATGATGAGGTTGGTGCTAGATCATGTAAGGAACCAAAAACTCTCAATTAGAGGGGATTTTTACACCATTTGCCAGATTCATATCAACGAATGAACTATGCCTCAGATTATATAATAGTTGAGATTTAGTTGTATCATGTACGAATTCTCTATATTTATTCATCTGCTTGATTCAGGCATATCTAATTCCAATACTAACCTTGATCTCACACTTGCTCCTACATGACAAGAAAACTTCTCCAACTAGAATAAAAGAGCTCCTCACAAAAACCAGATCTAATGTAAGTGTAACAATAGAATAAGTTCTATTCTCGATTAACTGATATATTAGATATACAGTATACATATCATTTTCCCTCATTGTGTGTTGCTCTTGGTTTTGCATTGATTCTGAGGAATTTTTAGGACTTTGAGACAATTTCTTTCACATGATTTTAGGTCTACCTCGTCCTTTACCACCTTCAACCATCGTACTGGCACACAAATTGATCCATATATAAGGAGATCGATGTCGAACGAGGCAAAACATATAAGGCGACTAATTTTACCCTCCATATACGTTAAACGCAATTTTTATCAGACGTAATCATTTCTAATCTTGTCCATCTTGTATGAGTGCATATTCGCACATTTATACAACATTCATCTTGTGGATAGATTGGACCTTAAAGTCCCAAAAATTTGCTCCTATATAACATAGTTGCCTAACTGATTGCTGCCATAACCATTTTAAAGAATCTCTCTGATTCATATATTGAACAAAATCAGATTGAAAGGGAATAATGGTACAAACCTTCGGCAGCCACGGAACATGCCCTCTCCAGGCAAACAGCACAAGTATCAGAATCATCAGAGGAAGTTCCTGAAGACTGCAACCCACACTCTCTGCAAAAAGTATTCACAACGATCAGAACTTATATATGGTTGACATTTAATTTTACAGTACCCTAATAGATTTACAATTATTTAAAAGCATAGATTAACAGCTCCCCCTCCTCCAAAACCCCGTGGCAAAAAAGAACGCCACACCTAAAATGTTTCCCAGTGAAGGAGAGACTGAGAGAAATCACAGAAAAGTATAAAAACAAGTGCTCATTCTATCACTCATTTAACAGCCACTACAAGCAGTCAAATAAAAATCAGCCATGACCGGCTTTAAAGTTGAAACATTCCACTAGTGGAAGCAAGAACCAATTAGCAGTCCATCATACTAGTGCTTTAACATGAATCATTAATAGATCAGAAGGCTCAATCGAAGAAAATTTCAATCTAATGTCCACAGGACTAATGGTTAAGGTGTTTTCTTAAGCTTCCAGAAGAAGCAAAGTCTTATAGATCAAACTAGAACACAGGAAAGGGTAGGATAAGATGCAGCCTGAGATAACAATAAAGTTCTTCATCTCATATAGCAGCCTCACTGGTTATTTTCTTTTATTAACTCTAAACGGAATGGTAGGCAGTAACTGTCTAAAATTGATCATTAGACTGCCTAAAGATGACTTCAACTATGGGAAAACCAAAAGAGCGAGACAAACTGACAAAGTATAATGAAATAAACAAAATAAAGCTTGAACAAATGGAAGTTGGATCAATCATATTTTTTCCGGCTTATGCCTTCGCAAGCTAAATGTGCATCATACAGATAGAATTCACAGAACAATATACATTGATTTCAAAAACTTTGAAGCCAGCAATGAGTAGAGTGACTGAACTGCTTGTTACAAATCTATACCGATAACATGGAGTACCCTTTTGCAGTTACTAACGCACAATATCTATAGCAATAATTTCTACATCTTCAATTAGCAAAAATCTCACTTTGTTTTGCTTCCCTAGCATATGTTACATTTGTCTAACAGATTTGCAGTAAGCCAGTAACCAATTTCTATTGCTATTTGCATCAAATAGCTTAGGTATCATCAATGGCATCATTTATTTTGCTTTTCAAAAAGTAACTACACAGCTTGGCTGCCATAAGAAACACTAGACAATCTAAAATGAAATATCACATGACAAAATCTCTATTAATTGAGACTTGAGGGTAGATACTCCCTCTGTCCCTAATTACTTGTCCACTTTTGAATTGACACACCTATTAAGAAAACAATTAATGACATAGTGAGTTTACCATTTTACCCCTATTAATTATGAAGTGGATGAAAAGTTCTACATTTTTCAAAGTAATTAGTCATTTAATTGAGGGTATAATAGGTAATAAAAATTTGTCCTTTCTTGATTTGTCAAAATGGACAAGTAATTAGGGGCAACTATAAAAGGAAAAGTGGACAAGTAATTAGGGACAGAGGGAGTATTGAACTTTGATCTTACACAAATTTGATGCACCAAAACAGATTTCAACCCAGAAATTAGGGCACTCAAAATTTTTTCAGATGACAAAGACCATTAGTTCAGAAATAAGCTTTTTTTTTAAATACGTTAAACTCCCTCCCCTAAATCCATGTATCTACAAGCTGAATAGTGGGCATTTCCCATGTTTGCTTACTTGGTAACTCAAAACAAAACCTTATGTTTGGAAGTGGAGGATCCTTACCACTATAGGCCATCCCTCCCTTATCACTTATCAGTCCAAAAACTAGATTACAAATGACTAAAAAAAGGAAGATAATTTCCATTTACCTTGCGATGTTAAGCACGCTTAAGAGAGGCAATGATAAATAACTTGAAGATGGAAAAGGTGGAATTATCGAATCAGAATTTGGTGCAAGTAATGGTTCAAGCCAATGACGCCCCCACATCCTGGCAACATCGAGAGGAACCCACCTGAAAGAATCCATATATCTGTTCAGTGACGTCTAGAAATTCAAAGATTTAAGGTTAAACTGAGAAGCAAGTCCTAAATAGATTACCCATTGCAGTTCAATGTCAATCGATTGGCACCTCTTGCAATAAGGATCTGCAGAAACACAAAGCAAATACTCATTTAGAAACAAGCAACGGTAAAATATTGCATCAGAAAACAACCACATAAATACCAATAGGCATCGGAAGTAAAACATCTTTTACTTCTGGTAATCAAAATTATTTGATAGCAGCGCGAAGACGAGTTAACCAATCACCTGGCAGCATTTTAGATTTCCGCCACAGGCAGCATAGTGCAAAGGAGTGCTTCCAGCTCCTATAGAATGATTTATTTGAAAATAATGTCAATTAGCAATCAGGTAATTTCCAAAAACATCTAATTATGCCTCGACCGAGCATATACCTATCAGATCCATTGATGACCCATAGTGAAATGTCACAGCTGATACATTTGCATTGAGATCAAGCAGGAGCTGGACACAATCAAAATACCCATTCAATGCAGCCATATGAAGAGCAGTAATACCACCATCAGCAGCTTTATTTACAAATTTTGACAGTGCACTGCAATGAAATGAAGTCAATACAGCGATTAGCCTAGTAAACCAGATACAACAGTCCAACTTTTCCAAGAAGAACTTAAGACCTCAAAGTCAAAGAACTTTGTGTCAGAATTCATGAGCATGGTGGTATATCAGCTCATTTTTCTCAACTAATTCTCTTATCATAACCTAAACATCTGTTAACACAGAGCTAACAAATTAAGAACTCCCGAGGAATCTTCTTTTACTAGAGCATATGTTGTACACTACCACCTCAGTCTTCTATGGTTGTCTTATACGATTTGCATTTAGCCCTTAATCAATGACATCACAGGTCAATCAATGATTTCATTTGGGACCTTATATCTTCATAAATAAATTGTCCGTATTTATACAACTCAACATGAATCCAGATGACAAGAATGAAGATTAATAGATCACCAACCTTTGCTCATGCTTGCTTTTTGAATTTGAACTGTCACCCCTGTCAGCATTTGTTTGAGCATTTATAGACTCAAAAGGGGCACTAGGAACGAAATCAGTCACCACAAGTCTTATGCATCGAACATGCCCATTCACTGCTGCAAAATGGAGAGCTGTTCTTCCACTTAGATAATCTGCCCTGGTAACCTGAAAAAAAAAAGTTCCAAGATCCAAAAGGGAAATAATGATATTAGAAAAATGACAAGACACAAGACTCTGTAAGCCCTAGTAGCCAAATTAACAAGGTAAAAAAAACCCGTGAGGCGAAAAATCAAAGGGAAGCTCACATTGCATCTAAAGAGAAGAAGGGTTTGAACAACTTCCCAATGTCCATATCGACATGCCTGCATTAGTGCCGTCTTCAAACCAAAAAAAAAAACTCAAACATCAGATTCAACAGAGAAATACCCAAATTTCAAAATCCCCCAAGATGTACTCCGATACTAAAATTGACAAAAATAACCCAACCCATGAAGCTGATCTCTCATTTCCTCCTACCCTTAGCTGAATATCAGCTCATTAAAACAATCTGAAGAGAAACTAAACAAGGACTAATCAACAAAAAGGGCGTTTTTTTAAAAAAAAAAAAAAAAAAACTTTTACCTGACCACAGTAGTTTCTAGAATTAACATCAGCACCATTCTCAAGCAACAATGCAACAATCTGAAAATTGTTCAACACAAATCAAGAACACTTTTATGATATGCGATTAAAAAGAAAAAAGAAAAGAAAAGGGTTAAATACCTCGTTGTGTCCCTTAGCGGCAGCAAAATGAAGAGGGGAATTAAGTCCACCAAAAGTAGAGTACTTTGAAAGACATGGATTGCAATCAAGCAACATCTTAGCTTCTACATAATCGCCGTCTCTCGCCGCTGATACCAACCGTTCGCCGGAGGCCGAACACCCAAAAGAATTACCCATTTTCTCTGATCCTTTTTTTTTTCTCTCTAAAGAAAAATCAAAGCTGTGTCTCTCTCAATATATATACATGTCAAGTCAAGATTTGCAGAAAAATGGCAGTATCTGATGAAGCAAATTTGACTCAAACAGAGTATATGTCTTTTACAAGGATTTAGTAAATTTAAAATAAAACTTTTTTGGGGTTTGTGGGAAAAATTAGGTCAACTGTCGTTAAACAAAATTTGAAAAAAGAAAATGATATTATGTAATGGGAAGTGGATTACTCTCGAGTTTGAGTAATTTTTGCTTTATAATATATTTTTTTCTAATTCGATTAATTTAAATTCGCACGAATAAAGCTAGTAAAAATTCTTAATTGAATATTTTTTATACTCAAAACTCTAATAGAGATATCTAATTAATATTTGGATATAACAATATTTCTGTAGATATAAATTGGATTCTTTTCTTTCTTTTTACTATTGCTTATTTAATTTCATTAGATGAAAAATAATTAATTAACTGCATTATTTTTCTAATTATATTTAGAAAGAAGTATTGACAGCCTTAAAAATATTATCTAGAGCTTAAATACACTCATGATCTTATTATATGAGTGGAATACACTCTTAAATTCTTGTCAAGGTTAAGAGTGTTTTCAACGCTTCTCTCGTCTTTTTATTAAGAGACACACGCTCCTACAAAAGTTTGAAATCACTTATTATGACATGTACAATATCGATGGTGTATTTTAATTCAGTCGGTCAAGTAGAAGAATGTTTTCAAGAAAATCAATGATTTATATTTGATTTCTAAGAAATATTTGTATACTTTTACTAAAATATCGGATAAAAGGATGACGGTGGATTATTTGTAAAAACAGATAAAATAAAAGATATTTGTGTTTCTTTTATTATGTTTTCTGGCATGAGGTAGTTGAGAAGAGAACGTCTAGTGGAATTTCCTTTTCTGGAGTAAATTGTAAGTTAGGAATTTGGAAAAAAGATATATAAAAAAAAGTTAGAGGTGCATCAATAAAAGGAAAATAGAATAAAATAAGGACCAAAGACCCAAAAAATATTTTTATTTATTTTTAAAAAAAAAGTAAAAGTTTTGTTGGTTAAAAAGTGGGGCCAAGATAACTTTTACCACCACCTCTTTAATTTATTTTTTTGTGCTTGTCTTGGTCTTGCAAGTGGAGTAAATTTTTATTTAGTTAATCTATTTTTTTTATTGTGATGGATAAAGTTTATTTTATCTTCGAAAATTTGAGTCATGTCTAATATTTGATCTTTGATAATTTGTGTGCTTTGAACTTCAAATACATTTTTTTGCTAGAGCTTTTTTGTTTCCCTTGATGATTTGAATATGCAGTCTCAACATTAAAGATGAAGGGTGTTTTATATTCAAGCAACTTTTTTATTTTATCTGATGGTGGAGCCACGTATATTTTAGAAGTGTCAATCGATATTCTTTCGTTCGAAAATTACATTGTCTAGATAGATATAATTTTTTTATGTATAAATATAGTACTAATTAACATCTCTATGTTTTTTCTGTTGAAGGTTTGGAAAGAAATTGACTGTTATGTATTAAATTTGTTTCCTATGTTTTTATTTGAGAGGTTTTTTTTTTTGTTTTTTTGATCAATTAAATATTAAAAAAATATATATATTTTCTAAAAATTATTTTCCTCCATATCAAACACACCCTAATTTCAAATTTATTGTGTGGAAAATTTCTACTGATATAACTTAAGATATAAGCTACTTTTAAGCTTTCTTGTTGTACTTTAATAATATCCATGTCTAAGAAAATTTGAACCACAAATCTTTTAACTAATTTGCACGGTTTAGCTAGCCAATAGAGTGGTTGGTGAATTAAGATCAAGTTGTAATTAAACACGTTTAGGACAATTTTTTGTAAGTTAATTATTATTATTATTAATAAGGAAAATATTAGTCCACTGCCTTGTTTTACCCACAACTCTACTTTTCATGTTTGCTTTCAAACAATAAAAGAAAAGACATATACATACTTTGGTAATTGGGTTCATGAGATGTCAAAATTGAAACGTACTCTTGCAATTTTAATTTATTTGTCTTATTTCTTTTTAAAAGAAATTAAAATATCTCTTTTCTGGTTAGTTAATTTCTTAATCGTAAAAATTCACCTTATATGTTTAAGACAATAAAATTTAAAAACATTTTGATATTATAATCTCGAAATGAATCACCTCACAATTTTATTTCAATCAAATATGAAATAAATTTATCTTTAAATTAATCTCAAAATTAATTATTCCTTATTCTTCCTACCAAATCGTCCCTAAGTCATGAGTCATCATGACATATGGAATTGCCTAGAAGGCGTTATATGTTTGCATACGTATTGGTCTTTGAAATTATTTTGCGAAGCTTAGGAAGCTTTTATATTGTATGATATTTTTAACTTTTATAGGTAATCCAAAATAAATAGTTTTATCCATAATAAAAACGTATTAATTTTTTTCTTTCAATTTATCCTTATTTAAATAAGTGAATTTTTATATAATCAAAAATATATTAAATAAGTACTAATTTAATGAAAACACCTCTTATTAGGGGTGTCAATGGGACGGTTTGATTAGTTATTTTTAGAAAATTATAGTAACTCAATTTTTTTTGGGTATTTTATAAAGTATAACCAAAATTAGACTTTTTAAAATCATATTAGTTTCTCTTTGTTGTTCGTACGGTTCGATTAATCTTTATTTTTTTTACTTTTAAAATATCACCTCATATTAAAATATTTATTTCGCAAATATATTAGTGAAGAAACACTTTAGTTCTTCACCAAGAAGTCAAGAATGTAAATTTTTGTTGTCGTATTGTTTGATCTTAAACATTTAATAGGAGTGCTTGCATATATTTAGGTGTATTGTTTGATAGAGTATCTATTATAGTATCATTTAATTTTAAACCTAATTAATTAAAGGTTAATTAAAGAACAAAGATTCAAGTCTTCCGGTCACCACTCGCTAGAGGTCTGAGACCTAAGTTATATTTATATTTGAAAAATGTTATAAAATATATACATATATTAAATGTAACATATTGTTAATATATATCTGTAAGGTTATTCGTTTTCTGTTCCGAAATTTTTCAATTTTTTTCATAAATTAAAAAGACTGTCTCAATTGTTCAGGACGGTTATACACTTACATAAAAGTTAACGATTTTATTAAAAAATAATATAAATCGATTCGGTTCAATCGGTTCGATCAATTTCTCATACTTCTTTTACACCTCTACTTCTGATATAATGAAACACCTTTTTTTATTAAATTAAATTTTATTAATAGGTCAATTATTTCCTAAAAAATATTAAAAATAAACATTTATGCTACTCCACTAAAAAAGGTAACAGGAAATCCGCGAAAAGGAAGCGACAAAGGCTGAGGCTTGTTGCCAATTATTACTTCCTTAATTTACATAAATCAAAAGACTCAATTATCACTCATAGCGGCAGAGTTAAAAATTTAATTAAAAATGTGTTAATACTTTTCAATAGTGTTAAAAATGTGCAAAAATGTATATTATAATAATAGCTAATATTTAACCTCTATATACCACATAATTTTTCAGCGAAGAGTATGCATCGAACCACTCTTCGTTCGTTTAAGATAGATTCGCCCATGACCATGAAAGGTAGTAGTAGAGTGGTAAATATTTTTCAATGCTCTCAGATTCGAATCATGGTCTATGAATATGAAGTCACCTTAAATAAAGAAACATTTTATAGGATATTCAAGATAAATTTGAATATATGATAAAGCTCAAAATAGATATCGGATGCCGAATAGCGAAAATTGAGTCAGCCATTAAGCCCTAGGCAATATTTTATTGTAAATAGTCGAAAATGATTTTTATTTTTTTTAAGAATAAACTTTAACGTCTTTATATGTTTGTTCCACCTGCTTATTTTGTATGAAACTGAAAGTAACTCTCCTTCATCCCTCGTGAAATCTTAGGCAACAGAAATTAACTACAAAAAAATAAAAATAAAAATTTAGTCCTTACCTTAGTAATACTAACTTAATTATTAGTACGGTTGAGGATGATTATCAACCTCACAAGTTGCTTCATAGTATTAGCATTTTGAATATTTTCCCAAATATGAATGATATTAAGATAAAAAAATATGGCTTAAGTCATCTGCGACCCCTTAAAGTTGTCTGCATATTTCACTTAAACACCTCAACTAGAGGTTACCTATTGAACACCTCTATCATTCAAAACATGTACCTATTAAATACTTTTTGATGACATGTCATTATAAGTGTAATACAATTGTAAGTACGCGCGTGAAGCCAGATTTTTTTTTTTGCTGACCAATAAAAAATGGATATATCAACATAAGAAAATTCATAATCTGAATATAAATTTGTTTTTAAAAAAAAAAAAAACCAGTTGTCTTCTCCAACTCATCTTCCCCAATTGAAATTCTCAATTCAAAATTACTTGAACCTCATCGGCCAAATTCCTTTGCTACCATCCCTACACACGCCCCTTTCCCATATAATCCTTCATTTATTCTTTCTTTCTAGCATCATTCCACTATCATCAATATCATCATCGTTATTCACTTCATCGGAAAAACATCAATGAAATAAATAACCAGTAAAAACACAAAAAGATCAAAAGGGTTTACTGTTAAAGATTTTCATTTGAGTTGTGAAGAGAATTTCATCAAAAATAAAATCAAATTGAGTCAAAAACAATTTCGACTAAACTCCATTTTTTCCGACAAAACTAATACGAATCTGAAGTAGTTTTATTATATAATTAAGAATGGAAAGGAAAAAAGGTGGAATAAGGATGGTTATCGGAGTGTACGCAATTTTAATTGTCGATTGTTGTGCGTGTGTTCAGGCAAAAAAAATAAAAATAGGGAAGGACGGAAGTTGGGGGTGGGTGGGTTATTCTGGCAATGAAGAAAAAAGAGGAAGAAAGATTATTTTTTTTGGGCTGAAAACATACTTTTTATTTTATTTTAATTTCTAATTATTTTTAAATTGTTATTATGGGACAATGCCACGTGTCTTTTTTTGATTAGTTTCAATGTCACGTCAGCCGCAAGTGTATAACACACCATTTCTATTTTTAGTTAATTGTTAAAAAATGTTCAATAGATTATTATTTTTACTAAAAAAGGTGTTCAATTGGAACAAGTCTAAGATACGGTATTCAAGTGAAATATGCAAACAACTTTAAGTGGCCGCAGATGACTTAAGCCAAAAAATATATTACTATTTTATTTATATGGCATATAATTTCGCCCTTCAAAACCCTGAACCCTAAATCCTACGTTGGAGCGAGTTTCTTGTGATTCAAGAAAGTTGAGTATGGTGGATAGGAATGTGGAGAATTGTTTATCATTTGAATAGACTCCTTATTCATCATTTTAACATTCCTTACTTCAACGAAAAAAAGGAATCCTTATACATTCTATGGAAAAGGGTTAAAATTGCCCCTAAATTATGCGAAATAGACCACTTATACAATTCGTTATATTTTGAGCTCAAAAATACCCTCACTGTTATCTCTAGAGACCACAATTACTCCTCAAAAGTTAACAACCCAAATTTTTAATGACATGGCAAGCCATGGGTGACTGATCCTTCCACCTAAGCTGCCAACTAGGATTACCACTAACTTTTTCTTTTTTTATCTAAATCTCCTAAAATTGTATTAATCCAACAAAAAACAAGAACAAAGTTAAAATCATCTAGCCATATATTCCCCTCATACATACAGAAGATACAGGTATGTTACACAAAACATCATCCTATCAAATTTAACCCTAAATCAAGTAATCAACGAAACCTGATCGATCATAGCAGTCCAAATAGCCCGACGAAACCAAGTAACACGAGCCAAAATGTGAATCAACAATAGCGCTTGACCCGTAACTAGAGCAGAACCTCTGTTCCCCGCCTCGCAGATCCCTGATTTCACAACACGCACACCAACACAATGTCCCTGATTACCACTAAATCATTCTTGTTAACCCATCAATTCATCCTCCCAAATTAAATCCTAATTTTGAGAGAAAAAATTGATGCATATTTTACCCTTTTCCGAAAAAACAACTCGGAAAAAAAGACGTCACTTTGAGAAATTCAAACTTTTCGAGGCCGACTTTTAAAAAAATATGTTATCTCTGCTTTCAAACAAGAAAAACGTTGATGCCATAGCTGATAGCCCATATGCTTGACAAATGTGGTCTTTCCTTAATTGATATTTAAGACTCAGTAGCATCGATTAGAAGAATTGAAAGAAATGCTTTGAACCTCTCAAAATTGATTGCTTTAATTTGTACAATAATCAAAAAAATATTGGATAGTTAAAAATTGGGTTAGCAAATACTGGAGATAGTGTTTTCATAATGTAAAGGAAATTTCATATCCCAAATACTGTGGGAGGATGAATTGATAGTTAGCAAGAATGAGTTAGTGGAAATCCTAGTTGGAAGTTTAGGTGGAGAGATCAGTCCCACATGGCTTGCCATGTCATTAACAATTTGAGTTGTTAACTTTTGAGGGATATTTGTGATCTCTAGGAATAACAGTAGGGGTATTTTTTTTATCTCAAAATGTAACAGATGGTATAAGTGGTTTATTTCGCATAATTTAGGGGCAATTTTGACCCTTTTCCGTACATTCTAAGCAAAGACAAAATAAAAGTTTGGTATCAATTGTCTCGAAATCTTGGCATACAATATATAAAGGGATTTAACCAAAACAAAGAGCTAGGCCCTACAACAAGCTAAGGTACTAGTTACTATAACCTTTAGGGGTCGTTTCGTAGGGAGTATTAGGAGAAATAGTATTGTATTATGTGTGGTATTATGTAGTACTATGTTTGGTAGGAATTTTGGGTCTATGTATAACTAATCCATGGATTAGTTATACACCCTCCATGATATTATAGGGTGTATAACTAATACCTTCCATTTGGAGGTATTAGTAATACATGGATCTAATATCATGGGATTAACATATGTAAAGACAAAAATACCCCCTCAAATCCTTTCATTTTGTTTATTTTCTTGGTTTTATGTTTTATATTTGTACTAATAAATTTATTTAAATCGATTAGCTTACAAACTTTATTATTTAAATAGAGTTATTTGTAGCTAAAATATGAGTTATTTAATCTAATTATTATTAATATAAAATATTATAATCGGACTAATATGCTTATGTTGATGTATGAATTTAAGAGCTATTTTTGCTATTTAAAAACATCTTGAGTATAAAAATAGTTTAATTTATTCTGCTATTTTTTTAATGATAAAGAGCGATTTTGTATGATAAAAGTCCTAAGTTGAATGATTTTATTGATGTAAAACAATGTTCAATACCTTTTTTCTATAAATTTTTATAGTTGTGTGACCTTTTGAGATATTAACTTCAATTTATTAAGATGACAATTATTTACCCTCAAATAATTTAAGTGAGAAAATAGTGAACATGGTGATAAAATTTTCCCTCTCCTAGCTAGTTAAAAGGCTATAAAAAAATAATATTGTTCGTCAATATAATTATCTACCTTGACCCAATTACATGAAATAAAAAATCTCATAATAACTCAAGGGTATAATTGGAAAGAAGTTTTTTTGTAGAGCTTTAAACCCCACACAAAATTAGGTAGGAAGCAACGAACCAAACACTCGATAAAAACAATCTTTGCATTACTAATCCAAGCATTACCAATCCCTGCATTACTAATCCAAGCATTACCAATCCCTGCATTACTATGCATTACTAATCCCTACACTATTGATCTTTGTACCAAACGTCCCCTTAATGTATTACAATAAAGTTTGGTTACATCTACAATAGCTATCATCTGATGATATCATTTAAAGTATCATATACTATCTCACACTATTGAGAGTTAAGACTATCTGAATATTTTTAACTAAAGTTACGTTCACATGACCTATCATTATTCATGGACTAATTTTGAGATTAACTTCCGAATATTTACGGCCACCAAGTCCATAATCTTCTTCTTCTTGTATGTCTTCAAAAGCTATAGGTAAAAATTGACAAATGGATCCGCAAATCAAATGTGTAAAGACAACATATTAATCAAATCTTACCGTTTGTCACTCATCATAAAAAGTATCGCATACATCTTATAAGTAGCTTCTTCTTTTTTCCTATTATTCATATGAAACTTATTCACACATGCACCCCAACACTCACTAATTTCACATCACATCGTAATAAGAACTTTTTGTTAAAAATAACATTTGATCATGGCTATAAGGCCAAATTCTTTTTGTAGATAACCAGTGATTAATGTTTTAACAACCATCATTAAACATCATTAGCGAGGGACCAACCTGTAAAACTTCTTATGATTCCATTGGCTCATATATAATGGAGAAAATTAAGAATTTGGTGCCTCTGGTAATTAATTAATTAGTCATTTCATTCACTCAACAAAAATATCTACCAAATACTTACTTTAATCTTCCTTCTTAATTATTTTATTTTTTTAGAAATTACACATGCATGTTCTTTTATTATAATATGATATCCATATACGTACCAGCAAATTAAACGTAACACTCACCAAAACTATTCATGCTATGTATATCATTGAGTCATTGACTCAAACACATGAAGATTGGTCTTCATTTAAGAAAAAATTGACACTGATAAGGACATTATGCTTTAAATAGTCAATAAATCAATCTCATCATACTACCTGAAAACATGAATCTAAATATGAAATTTATCTATTTTCTAGTTAATCTGATGCTAAAATACTTCTAGCTGACAGAATTTTATTATAATTTGTAGCATATGGAATAATTATCATAAGTTTTTCATTGTTCATCTAATACGTATGAAATTTTATTCGTTGCTACAACAATAACTGAAATCCCGGGGTCTGGTACCGGAGGGTATAGAATACGCAGACCTTACTACTACCTTGTAGAGATAAAGAAGCTATTTTTGAAAGACCATCGGCTCAAGTGCATCAAACCCAAGTAAAATAAGAAGAAAATGAAGAGGGCATAATCATTAATAAGAAAAACAGTACAAAGTCCACACTAAAAATTGTAAAATATTGATAATCAAACACAATAACAACATATAGCAGGAACTACATGGATACGACTAGTACTACGACAAACAACATAACAAGCTAAACCTTCACAAGGCAAGACACCCTCCTCCTCTTCTATCCAGCTACCCTAATCCGCGACCTCCACTCCTTCTTAATCCGTGCTAATTCCTTGTTTTTTAGTAGCGTTAATTAAGTAGTACCTTATAACATTTCTGCATTATTTGAGAGAAAAATTGATTTTATAGTTTTTTACAATTTTTTTTCTTAATTTAGACCTTTTACAAACTTGTATTAATTTTATGTCCTTTTTATTAGAGATTCTTATTTTTTTTCATATTAATTATCTGAAGATCTTTTTCTTTTATTCGAATCGGAAATGAGCATAAAATATATCCCTTTTTCTTAATTGGAGGGTAGGTTTCAATTTGCAAAGCCGATTACATTAATAGTATAATTTAAAGGAACAATTAATTAAAAATACATGCATCGTTTTAAGTCTCTTTCAGCTACATAATACAGCTATTAAAGAAAAATTAATTAAAGGAAGTGACGTACCATATCTGACTTATTCTATGGGGAATATATTTTTTTTAATTACTATTTTGACTATGCATGGTAGGAAGTTGGAGTAGCAATTAGCTTTGAAGTGACGTCCTAATTTAAAATTTTTAGGAGATTAATTAGAGGGAGTTGGTTGTAGGCATTTTGATAATATTAGGTTGAAGCTAAAAAAAAAAAGGATAAAGAAAAGAATCCAAGTGGAAGTTAAAATTGAATTTCTTTTTACGTATATGGAAGTTGAAGTTTGTCTTTGACATAAATTTCACTAGTAAAAAAAAAGGAATTTGTGATAGTAGAAGATATGTGAATACGCATTATTTTTCACTTGAAATACTTTTTCAAATTATTGTTTTGATATTTTATTAGGGGAAGGGGAAGGAGAAATTCAGAGTGCAGATTTACCAGCTAAGAAATGATATCCTCACCAATAACTTGAAAAATCAGATAGCTGCTAAAATTCTTCATAAATATTGAAAAGCAATATTTGATGCCCCAACGGCATAAGAATCCACTTCAACACTAATTGATACTATTTTCTAATTTTTTTATTTTACGTTGGTGAATGTAATAAGAATCGGTTGCTTGTCGCAGCAGAGTGCTTTGTCATGCTGCTATCCGCCGTCAAAGCGCTTAAGGAATTCGTGATTGAATGTCGAGATTAGGAGACTCTATCCGATCCATGCGGTAAATCTGGTTGTGGTGAAAAAAGTCAACAATAAAAAAAAAATAGAATATAAAAAATTATTGAATTTGTTTACACCGATACAAGATATCGGCCCCAAAGCAAAATAATGATAGATTGTCTCCATTACTTAAAAGTTATTTATCCTAAGCAAAGAAAAAGATCGATTATGTTCCAAAGGAGATTGTCAAAGAATATTTTCAAACAAGATTCTAGTGGGACTAAACTCTACATATTGATAGATAGCTATGCATACTTTAATATTTTTCATATTAAAGATAAAGCATATATTAATTTATATAATTATGTGTTTTGACCATTTATTCCAAATATTCTTTTCATTTTGAAGCTCTAATTTTTAGTACCGAGTATGCTCATTATACAAACTGTGGGCCGAGACTAAATAGGATTCAAAAACAACACAACTCAACACATTTAGGGGAAAATTGCAAAATTTCACCATAGGCCCTTTATTAGCCCTTAACGTTTTTGGGCTATTAATTAAGAGAAAGTTACATATTTGACTACTCACAAGAAAAAATAACAGAAACTTACCTAAATCTCACTAGTTTAAGAGCTAATTATTTAGATACATTTTAGTTTGTAATATTACGTATCTTACCAGATTTTTGGTGTCTCCAGATACGCCCAGATACATGTATCCCGAATACATAAGATCAAAATTAGGTGTAATTTGTTCTAGATACTTTGTATCCAAGTGGATTCACATGTATCTGGGATACATAACAAATATCACTTGCCTCCCTCACCTCTCTCCCGTCTCGCTCGCTACTCTTTCATGTATCTAGTGTCTCAGATACATACATATATATGTATCTATTATGATTCGCATTATATGGGCTACATACGAATCTCGCTTGCCTCCCTCCTCAATCTCCCTCCCCTTTCTCCCTATTTTTGTGTATCTGGTAGCAAAAATACTTGTATCCAAGTGTATTTTCATCAATATATGGCATGAAACTCTTAATTAGTGGCAAGATACGTAATATTTGGAAAGTATAGATAATAATAGTATATATGATAGTGAAGTATGTTTAATCATGTAGTTCTTCCAAAAAATAATTATAACGATACAACTATCAAATTTAACGATATGTTTCATTTTGTAAAAATTTAAGCAACGCAAAAATAAATCGAAGGCCGCAATAATTTTGGTCGCATGTGAACTACGTATTAAAATGGACTGCTACAATCACACATTATTTTATACAGAAAAAGGACAAATATATTTCTGAATTATCATAAACAGTATGTTAAAACCCTCCGTTATACGGTAGGTATTATTTCCTACTCAATTTAATTTCTTCAACACCAAATCAATAAATATATACGTAACATGTATTTATATATGCACGGGACTTGAGTGATTATTTTAGCATTTTAAAAAACAGTAGACAAATTCCATGATGTGTCCATGTTCGAAAGCTTTAAATAATTACTGTCCTAATTGATTGGTGGCACCCTCTCCATATATACGTACATATAAATGTTTATATGTTGAAACAGCAGTATAAAATAACTTTACCTCGAGATCGATTTTGGAACATAAATTGTTGCTCTAATATCGACATAAATATTTTAAAATTGAACAATCATAGCATAAGTAGCCATTCGTCAAAAATATTTTTCAAATAATCATTTCTTACAAAAAAAAACTTTTTATAAAAGTTTAGTCGAACAGGCTAGATATATCGTCCTTGTTTCCATGCATGAAACCTTATTTTCCCAATGCAGGAACCAACCACATGGGAAAGTCACATGTTATCTTTTCGTAAGAATAAGAACCATATGTATATATCATAGTATATGTTGTACTAAAATTGAAGTTAACGTTAAATGAGTTGAGTAGTACAGTTTTCACATGTCATGTTGGATATTCTCAGTTCCAACCCTTTTTACCTCCAATTATTTTATCGTGGTGAGTTTGGTACTCTTTGTAATTGTTACAAAAATGAGACTATTTGGAAAAGAAAGAAGTGATCAAGTTCCACTGTTGGACCACTATTTATTTATCTTTCTTGGGGAGAGAGTATAATACACTATGTATATATATATATATATCATGTGAGCATCGTAGAGGACTAAATAACGTTTTTTATTTCAAAATTCTCTAGTACAATACTATATATTATGTTAGTCTCATAGTACATTGCAACAGTATTAATATACTCTTAAGTTATACTGATTTAGCATAATATATGCTGAAAAATAAGTTGTTTTTTGATAAGGAAAGTAATAAATGAAGATATGATGTAGAAGTTATTCTGATACTGATCTAGAGGGAAAAAAAATGACAAGTCATATTAACAATAAAGAAAAGGAGCAAAAAAAATAAAATAATAATAAATGAAATTAAAAAAAAAAAAGAAAAAGGAAAAAGATAAAAACAAAAGGAAGAAGCCAGCAGTGAAATTAATAATCACACAACTGAAGCTCGAGGAGGCTGAAGTATGTTAATCTCACCTCTACCTTTGTAGGTAAAATCAAATGAATACTTTGCTGTAACTGTAAGTATCCCTTGCAGAATAGGGATAATCTTTAAATCATAATGAGATATCGATGAACGAAAATCCAAATATATTAAAAACCATGCAAATAAGATTAGAGCGTTTAACAACACCCAAAAACACAAGTAAGATAGATTCAAACCAACCAACAGTAATAAGAGAGTATCATATCACACAATATATAATCTAAAAGGGCCACCAAAGTCAATACGCGAACCACACCACTGCTGCCTCATCAAACACCATGCCAAATACTAACTAACTAGTCAACCTGAGGAACCACCTCGGTTCGTTCATTGACTCAAACCCGTCTTCTTTCTATATAACCTTCCTTGTATACTACTATTTGTCTCCACCACAACACAGAAAGCAACAACTCAACTTGTAGTGCAATTAATTGCACTGGAAAGCAAGTTTGATGTTTTGCACTGTACGGGTGATGAGGGAGTTCACAGTGTTGACCGAATCCATAGTGAGACTTCCTGTAGGCGGGTTAGTCATTAGTATCTGGAATCCCATGGTCAATAAACACCCATTAATCTTACCACCATTCTCGAGTATTCCATTGCCAGCTACCCCGTTGGAATTCTCATAACAATCTGGAATGATTGCAAATCCAGATGGAAGGAATGTCACGCAGGAGGAATCTCCACCACTCATCACAACATTCATGTCTCCAGTATTATTAAGTGATGTATATGCTATGATTGAACCGGATACATCTGTGCACGACTCTTGCAAGGTCAACATACTGTTTTGGCTACCATCGCTGTTAGCCACCTGCAAGTCAAGCCAAAACAGTTATTCACAATTTCAATCAATGGTTAATAGTACTAATTTGTGCCAAAGCCACACCAGTTTCACTTACAGTAGTACGAAACAGAGTGATGCTATTGCCAAGATCCTGACCCTTGGCAATGTGGACTATTGGGTGCATGGAACCACCCTGGGACAAGACATCCCATTGACTTCTTGTCTGTTCATTTCGCAGGAAGTCAAACAAACGTTGATGTGTTACCGGCAGCCAGAGGGTCCTGCTGGCACTCAACACCATACCATTTGGGTCACCAGGTTCACCAACGCCCTTCCTCATAATCAACTTACTCTCCTCTGCAGTCCCTGATTGGATTGATTCCCAGTCGTAATAGGTTGCACAAACCCCAACGCAAAAGCTGCGAGTCACGCGTCGAGCCAGCACTGCAATACTTCTCCGTCCACTGGAACTAACCACTGCCAATAATGAAACTTGATAAGAATCCATTATCATTTCAAAGTTGGAGAGTGTCAAATGAACAATATGACGTGATACCTGAATTATCACCACTGGGCACAGCAGAAGACATGATTGCCAAGAACTCGCATTGCCTTTGTAGGGTGGCAATCCACCGTTGGGCACCAAACCCCAGGCCAGACCTGATGTAAGGGCGGTAGTAATTGTGGGTGATACTCTCATCATATTCCGTGTGCTCAATCCAAATAACCTGAAATTTTCCGTCAAAATTTTGCTAGCAGTTTTGTACACAGAAATTGAGTAGATTAAGATAAGCTTTGACATCAATTGGTCTGCATGGAGGCAACTTAACCAGCAACTCAAGACAATTAAAGGATTATATGCTTCAAAAGAGCATAGATCAATCTGTGTATCCAGCATCTTTAGTGTACGCAAAGTTGGAATTCCGGAATAAAAAGATAGGATGCAAGGAAATGATTAGAGTTACTTGTTTATAATCACTCAAAAAGATAGGATGCAAAAGAGGAAACTC